>JAOEGS010004199.1:18898-33361 GCA_025447755.1 Corythornis vintsioides
TCTGTGTTTTTCCCTTCTATTTGAGGGATTGATGAAAATACTATCTGTGCTCCTGAACCTTCTACCAATCTCCCTAACATCCTGAAATCCTTTCCAATGGCTACTCTCAGAAATCTCATCATAACCTACCTGAAAAACTACTAAAGGATAATAATCAGAAGGGTGCAACAGATCAGGAAGCTTTTTTTCAATGTCCTTAATCTGAGCCCCAGGGAGGCAGCAGCAGACTTCTCTGTGTGCTGGGTCGGGTCTGCAAATTGGGCCCTCAGTTTCCTTCAATAGAGAGTCACCTACTACGAGAACCCTCCTTTCTTTCCTCACTGAGGAAGTTCTAAGTTGTGGGGCTGAGGGACAGGTTATGGGCAAGCTGCCAGAAAGGTCTTCATTTGAGTGGATATCAAATTCCAGGGGGCAATACCCCTTGAGTGAGGGCAATGATGGAGGGAAGGGGGGGGTGGAGGGAGAATCTGCCCACCCTCACGAGGAGGGACATGCCTCCAAGCCTCCCCTTCCACCACTCCCCCACCTTCCAAGTGGTTAAATAAGAAGACTGACTGTCTTCCAGAAGGACCTCATATTTGTTTTTCAGGGGCACCTGAGGAATAGAAGCAGGCAAGGGAGGTGCTCTCCTTCTACCATGCCCATGAACTTGCCTCCACTCACCCCCTTTACTTGGGGTTCTGTTATTAGTATGAGAGAGGCAGGGCACAGGGGCCCCCTGATTGTGGGATTTACCTGTCTGATGAGTGCAGCACAGAGAATGGCTGCAGGTCAATCTCAGCTTCACTCTCCCTGACACTTCTGAGTCCTTTCACTTCAGCTTGAAACCTCAGAACCTCATCCTCAGGCTGGGCTACTCAGCTAAGCAGGTAATCTACCTGCTCACACCACACACAGCCATGGAAGTTGTCCTCCGAGGCCAGCAACAGGCTGTGGCAGTCTCTGCAGTCTGCTATCTGCACCCCCTCATCCTTACGAACAACATGTGTCTGAATTCCCACATCGACTTTGGATGAAGACAGTATCTTGGTCTTCTTTTGTCAAGTAGATACCATACTTACCAGTCAGCAGCACGTTTAACTGGATGGGCTCTTTTTTTTTTTTTTTTTTTTAACTCCCTTCTGCAGGGGCCAGCAGTGCAGGCAGGAAGGAGGCTGCTTTCTCAGTGAACTGGAGCAATATCCGGGCAGCCACTGTAAACCCCCCTCAGGCAAAGGATTACACCCGTAGTAAACAATTAACCCTCTCAGATGTACCTGGCCAGACCATTGGATGGTCCAAGTTGTTGCAGGCTAAATCACTAAGAAAGCCTGTAACCTGTTAGGTAAATAGAAAAAGAGGGAAAAAGTCCCCCCACAGATATCCAAACTGAGAGCTTTCTCAGTGAACTGGAGCAGTATCCCTGCATTTAAAATGCTTCTCCATTTAGAAACTACATGTTTAGCTGCAATTCGCAAATTCATCAAGTCAAGTAAAGAAGACAAATATGGGGGTGTCAGTGCTAATATTGTACATGCTGACTGAATCTTTACAGTGGGCTGTGGCTTAACTGTCATTGACCTTGCTCACAGACCTTGAGGCTTGAAGAGTACCCTCAAAGCTATGAAGTCTTCACACCTGCAGGTAAGCTCTAGGCCTCATTACCCAAAGCAACCCTTCTTTTTTTTTTTTCTTTTTTTTCAGAAAGAAATACTTTACACCTTTAGCTATTCAGAACAGTTCAATATGTAATTTAATAGGTTATTATAACCAGAGTAGCCTGAAGTCTTCAATTCAAGGCCTTTTTAACAGATAACTTTGTCGTGCTTTACTGCAAAGACTTGGAATAAAAGGAGGGGAGGCAATGATAAAATCTACAGTGCAAAAATAAGACTAAACTTCATTCATACTTAGAATTATTCCTGGATCGCCTTCTTTTCTTCAATGAGCTTTAATTATCTATTTTGAGAAAATCAGACACATACACATATAAAACTAATAATTTTTCCAGAGCAAGATATTAAGGCAATTCCAGTCACATCTGGAAGAACGTCAAGAGAAGCTATTTTTGCTCACCCATGCATTTGGAGTTCCAAGAATAACTTTATAAAGTAATTTCATCACATCTCAAAAAAAGCCAAATAAATTGTATGAGTAGGACTTCAGTAAATACTGAAATGCTTTGTATAAAGCATTATTAAAAGTTATTCATGGCAAAGTCAAAACTAGTAAATCTCTTTACCTCTTTTAGACTATTGGGACTAACAGGAAATCCCTTTCCTCCAGAAAGCGTGGAATATTTCTTTTCCAGATTACAGAGATTCTCTTTTTCCTGTGAAAACCAGACAGTGTATGTTAAATACCAAAACCCACATAGTCAAAATAAATGCTAGCCATTTTCTTAGCCATGTAAAGGAACACACTAGGATAGAAGGGTAGAAACTACACAGAAAAGCATCAACCTCATCCCTTTACAGTAGAAATGAACTAAAAATGAAGGTGCAGAACTAAAAGCCAGTGAAAATGCTTTATTTAATAACCACAGCCAGACCTTTCTTAAGCATTTTGAAAACACTGATTCCGCTTAATGAACTAAACATGTTTTCTGTCATGATTGGAAGCAAAACAGAAAAGAGATGCAGAGAATTCATGCTAGTTTATTAACTTGATGTCAGTTGATGTCAAGCAGCTCCTCTTGTGACCCAGTATGGACTATAACGAGCCAAAAACCTGAGCTCAGTACCAGCAGCCACACAGGGAGCGTGGGCTTCTAACTTCAGCACCCAGGTGGGTGCCTCTGATTTAGTCCTCTGAAAGGTGGGCACCTCTAGAACCCTCTCAATCATCAAATGCCACTAGTGTTTTAGGAAACCTGCTGACTAATTACAAAAGATCTCCTTTTTGTTTAAAGGTTAATGGATATAAACCATGTCTATCATGTTACCCCCTGCTTGCTAGCTTCTGCACAACCGAGGTTTTTCTTGTGCTCTATGTTCTTTTACTCTAAGAAATGTTTTTTTTGTTACACACTAAGAGTATTTGAAAACAATACTTACCCTTTGCAGCATCATTATTAAGTTGTTTTTCTCTTTTACAAAATGATCTTGTTCTCTTTGTGCCTGTTGGACAATATGATTGGCTTGTTTTTTGAGAGCAGAAATCTTTTCCTAACATAAAAAGAAAAAAAAAATAATCAAAATTTACATGTTTTATTTTCAAAGCAAAAGACAACCTGCAGCAAGGATCCTATTCATGCAAGCTCACTCATTCATATGAATGAAACAGTAGGAAAAGCAGTTTTTACAAGAGCTCACTGCTCTGAAGGAGATAATTAAGATTTAGACAGTAAAAAGACGATTTATTGAAGAGACAAAAGAACAGTCTTTGATAATGTGGTGACTATTATCCATATACTGAACAGAACTCATTCAGAGATGCAACTTCTGATGTCCGAAAAACTGGCATTTTATTGAGTGAGAGAAGACCTTTACACCTGACTAGAAAAAGTAAAGATTTTTCTTAATTGGGTGTTAAATTATTAAGTTAATATCATTTAAACATCTATCATGAGCATAGCTGCAGTTTTGTACAAAGCATTCAAATCTCCTTTCTTAAAGAAGGAAAAAAAAACCAACCTCTTTGGTAGTTTTTATAGCAAATTATAGAATCACAGATTCATAGAATGGTAGATGTTGGAAGGGACCTCTGGAGATCATTGAGTCCAACCCCCCTGTCAGAACAGGATCACCCAGGGACAGATCCAGGAAGCTTTTAGAAGTCTCTAGAGGAGACTCCACAATCTCTCTGGGCAGCCTGTTCCAGGCTCTGTCACTCTCACAATGAAGAAGTTTTCTCTCCATGTTGAGGTGTGTTTCACCTGCTACCATTGCCTCTTGTCCTATCACAGGGCACAACTGGAAACACCCTGGCTCTTTCTACCTGACACCGATCTGGTATTTGTAAACATTAATAAGATCCCCTCTCAGTCTTCTCTTCTATAGGCTAAACAGCCTCAGTGCGCTCAGTCTTTCCTCATAAGAGATGTTCCAGTCCCTTCATCATCTTCATAGCTCTCCACTGTATTCTATCATTTCCCTGTCCCTCTTGAATTTGGGAGTCCAGAACTGAACACAATACTCCAGATGTGGTCTCGCTAGTGCAGAGTAGAAAGGGAGAAGAACCTCTCTCACTTGTCTTTATGCACCCCAGGATACCACTGACCTTCCCTGCCACAGGGGCACAGTGCTGTTCCATGGATAACTTATAGTCCAGCAGGATGCCAAGGTCCCTCTCCATGGAGCTGCTTTCCAGCAGGTATACCCGTAACCTGTACCTGTACATGGTGTTTTTCTTCCCCAGGTGTAGGACTCTACGCTTATCCTTGTTGAACTTCATTAGGTTTGACTTTGCTCAGCTCTCTAGTCTGTCAAGATCTGTCTGGATGGCAACACAGCCCTCCAGTGTATCAGCCACTCCTCCCAGTTCAGTATCATCAGCAAACTTACTGAGGGTGCACTTCATCCCTTCATCGAGGTCACTGATGAAGGTGTTGAATAAGAATGGACACAGAACTGACCCCTGGGGGACACCACTACTTACATGTTGCCAGCTCTGTATCACTGACCACAACCCCCTGAGCTCTCTTATTCAGCCAGTTCTTAACCCATCTCGCTGTCCTCTCTTCTAACCCACACTACCTGAGCTTATCCATGAGGATGTTATGGGAGACGGTGTCAAAAGCCTTATGACGCCAAGGTAGACACCATCCACTGCTGTCCTGCATCTACCCACTTACTCACACCACCATAGAAGATTAGTCAGACGTGACCTCCCTTTAGTAAATCCATGCTGGCTACTCCTGATAACCTCCTTTTCTTCATTGTGCTGAGATATGATCTCTAGAATGATATGTTCCACTACCTTTCCAGGGATGGAAGTGAGGCTGACTGGTCTGTAATTACCAGGGTCTTCCTTCTTGCCCTTTTTGAGTGACAGTGGCTTTCCTCCAGTCCTCAGGCACTTCACCTATTCTCCATTACCTTTCAAAAATGATGGAGAGCAACATCAGCAACTCCCTCAGCACTCGTGAGTGCAGTCCATCAGAGCCTACGAGATTTGTCTGTGTTCACTTTACTCAACTGATTTCTAACCCAATCCTCATGGACCAGTGGACAGACTGCCTCCTCTACTTGATTTGTTACTCAAAGGAATGCACCTGTCTTGAGCTTGAAGGAAATGATATTTGAATATCAACCAGCTACCTTGTGCCCTCTTATCTACATTCTAGAGTCTTAGCCCAAGGGATTCCTCCAAGTAGGTCTGTGAAGAGGACAAAGACCTCCTGAAGTCCAGAGTTGCAAACTTACTTATTGCCCTGCTTCTTCCTTGTGTGATACTAAACTGTACCACATTGTGATCACTGCTGCCAAGACTGCCCCCAATCTTCACATCCTCTACCAGACCTTTGTTTGTTAATACAAGGTCCAGAAGCACACCCATCCTCGTTGGCACTTCCACCACCTGCATCAGGAGCTTATAATCAATGCACTGCAAGAGTCTTCTGGACTGAGTAATGCCTCACTGTGTGGCATTTCAACCTAGGCCATTCTATGATTCTATGATTTCCAACAAATACCAGGGTGAGTAAAGTCACTCATAATCACCAGGGCATGTGACCTTGAGGCTACTTCCAGCTGCCAAAAAATATGGAACGCTTCAAAAATTTGCATGTCATATTATTAAATTAATTATTTAATTGGAAAAAATATTTTTCAGATGCAAATATATCAATAAATGTCCATGCTCAGTTTTTCTATTTCTTTTTTGGTGAAGTGCATTATTTGATTTGTGTGGGATGCTACTGGGCCACCACCTTTCCTCTTAGAAAAAGCTTTTAAAGCAGAGGAAAGTTTTGCATTATTTCTTACAATGAACAGGCAATTTCAATGAGCAATTTCATCTCCTTTATTCTCAACAACAAAGAAAAATGAATCAACATTAGTGCTTTTACCTTTCTACTGACGATGCTGCGCTGATATTCAGCTACTTCACGTAGGAGCTGTTGAGTGAGATTTTCTTTCTCTTCATCTAACCTGCTTTCATGTTCAAGCTGCTGAAATTCCAAATCTTCAAAATGTTTGCTTTCTATGTCCAAAAGATCTGCATCCTTAAGTAACAACAAAAAAAAAAAAAAGCAATCATACTTTCTTTGACACCAGAGCAGAGATACTTACAACCACACATAAAAATCAGTCTGAAAAGATATTTCTGTATCTGATACAACACACTCAAACAGGAGCTCAATGCTTTTAATGACCTGCTGTCGCATTAAGAGAGCAAATAATGATTTTTATGTTGCTTTCTCTATTGCTCCTACTTCACACACACACATACACATACAGAGAAAAATGTAGCACCTGTTTGGTGAGTGAGCTGTTTTCAAGCTTTCAGAGCAAGCTGGAGCCTCCAGAGCACTGAGCACATCATGGCTGGGCAGATCTCTCTGCTATAGCCCAGCTGTGACACCACCAAAGCCTGAACCCCTTTGGTGAGGGTGTCAACATGCCAAACTGGGAAAGCATATGCTTACCAACCCAAAAGGGCAGAAATGATCATCTGGGTAACACTGGAGAACTGTAGACTGAATTAACTAATTATGGGAATATACACTAAACAAAGGGGTCCAAACTGCACTTCACATTTCTTCAGGTCTAGCCCAAGTACCAGCATTCTTTTTATTAATAGACATATGGTCAGACAAGACAAAAGATACACTGAGCCATGTGCCTTCAGCACACTGACATCACCTCAGCAGTGATGTCCAACCACAGAAGTTGCTCACTCAGAGGCTGATCAAGGACCATCAAATTGGAGCAGACAAATGCTCTCTGTACAAACACACAATTCCACCCTAGCCAGTAAGTGTATTGCTTCAGAAAATCAGTCTGTGCTTATGCATTCCTCTGGACAAACACCATGTTCTGTCCAGAAAAAGAGGTTGAATGCTGTAGAAAAGACACAAGAAATAAGAACACACCTGCCTTCCACTTCAGGACGATGAGATAAAACTAATGGTGCTTTTCAGCATAGGAACTGAATGTTAATCTTCCTTCTGCAACATCAGTGTATTCATAACAAGAATTTCTACTTCTAAGATCCAGAGTTCTGCATTAATGAGTGTTTTTAATATTCACAGTATTATTAAAAGCTGAGGCTCTCTAAAATAGGCACATTGTACAGAACTTGTTAGGCAAGAAAACTTATATACTGTAAGAAATTTAGAATTCCAGAGAAATGCTCCTTTTCTTATTTCAACCTAAGTCAAAGGTTAGTGACCAAGATAAGCAGATAGGTCTCTATAAAGGAATTCAAAACCAGCTTCCAGTGTGATAGGGGATTCAGAAACTGAAGAATCCCAGTTACTATATGAAATACCACCATCTTCCCATCATTCTCCAAAGATTTGCTTTTCACTTACAGGAGATAGTGAAGAGATCAAAAGCAAAGGCTTGTGGTAAAAATTATAAGAAAATAGTTACTTATCATTCAGAAATTCTTCATTCAAGCCACTCAGCCATTCAAAACAAACAGAAGGGCTTTGCCTGGACCATGGAAGCCTACAAATTCAGCTTGTTTCACATCATGTTAATTGCTACTGTAACAGAGCAACAGACTTCAGGCAAAACAACTGATAGCCAGGGAGGCAGCTGGTAGCCAGTTGAGCTTGCAAAAGGCTTTATTCTGTGACGTGCTATCTAACAAGAATTTCACCACATTTTGTACAATAGTGTCCACTGAGTAAAAAAAAAGTACCTAATTAAAAACCCAAGTCCATTTTCAAATTAAGAACTCTCTAAAGGGCAAGTGGCAATAGCTTAGCTCTACTCGTGGTTGCAAGCTCACTGCAGAGACATCACCAGCCAGGTTGCCCATGGTGGTGGATACAGTGCCCGAGATAACTTTCTCAAGGATCCTGCTCAGCAGTGTAGAATTTGTAGGAGGATTACTGTTCTTGCTGTGAGCAATGGCTTCCTGAACCAAGAAGCAAGTGTACCCCCTCCTTTTCATTAAAACAATTGACACGAAAATATTGTAACTTACAATCCATTAACAAACAAGAGACAGTGTTGCCATATCAGATTTCCAGACCATACATTTCTCCTGCATCTGTGTTACTTTACTAAAGGCACTGGAGGAAATTCAGTGGGAGAGAACCTTGCCCTTACTTCAGGATGCGGTGGGAGCTGCATGGGCCCACATTACCTGTTAAAAATTAGAATAAATTTGTCTGAAGAATAAGGTATATTCCTAGAAATCAGCAGTGTCTTTTCAGACCTCTGAAAGAATACAGACATCCATGCTCATTCTCCATTCACACATCTCTATAATCCCTGACACAGGAGAACAAGCAAGCTTTGGTGCTGTCATACTAACAGTGAAGGATGAATCACCCATTAAATTTAAGTAAGCCATCAAGAAGATCAGTGCTTTCCCTCGGGGCCTTCCACAAACCCTCAGGTTTCACCAGTTGTAGACGAAGCATTCTCCCTTTCCCAGCAGGAACAGAGTATATTCACTGCACACACCAGGAAACACACAGAGTGTGCCAGGTGCCCACAGACAACTCCAACCCAAACTCCAGATCCACCTGGCAGCCAGATGCTACAGTGAAACTGGCTGCCTGCTCCCCTGGGCACAAATTATAAAGTAACTGAGGTCCCAGAGATAAAGTAATAAGGAAATTAATCACTGTCACACCTTCTGCGCTGGCAGTAAAGTAGCACAACATCACCTGCTGTAGGTTATAATCCTTATTTTGGGGGAAATCAATCTCCTGTTTGAGAGCTATTGTGCATTAATTCAGTGATAACTTCTCCTGCTTTACCACAGCAGCTGCAGCTACCAGTACAGTTGGCTTGGAATAATATGCAATAGGACTAACTGGACATTTAACTGCATCCCCACACATCAAGTTTTGTCCCACTTTCAAATCCAAAATTGTTATTAAGCTAACTTGAAAGGAATAAAACAAACAAGCAAACAAAACCCAACCAATCAACAGCAACAACAAAAAAACAAACAAAAAAACAAACCAAAACCAAACCCCAAACAAACAAAAACCCCAAAGCAAACCAAACTAAGCAAGCAAGCAAGCAAGCAAATATGCCCATCCCCCCAAAAAACACCTGCAACAAAACAACAAAAACAACAAACTAAAAACCACACAGATTTCTAGATACCTCTTACTTGATAATGGTGAAAAAAGGATTGACTACTATCCCACAGGAACATGCCTGCAACTTCTCATGAACTAATACCTTCAAGTCTCTGACTGTTTAGGAAAGACCTCCTTTCCTTTTAATATTTATGAGATATTATATTATATTGCCTTACAATAATAAGTAACTTACAAAAATCCTTACATTTCTCAAAACTGGCAAACTTCTCAGTTCATACAGAAGAATTTCACATTGTTATATCCACAGCTGGGCTACTTTACTTTTTGCTCTTTGAGAAAGCAAAATGGAATTCTGCAAATAACCCCAAAACTAAAGAATATTTATTATAATGCAGAAAAGCGCTTTTTTTTTCCCCACTGCTATTAGAGCCCTTATTTCTGAATTAAACACTCAAGCCAGAAAAAAAAAGAATAAATAAAAATCAAGTTTGACTTTCAGAAGGCCTCTTGAGCTTGCCATACTGATGCTTTGAAAACTGTAGCTTTTTTCAGTTACATATAATAAAAAATAAAATCAGGTTGCAGTTTAGACTTAATGCAAAGGTTGCCCGACCAGTGTGAAATTCTCCAAAAAGCAGAAAAAAAAAAAAAAAGAAGCTATTTTAATATGTGTTATAATCTTCAAAATTAATTTTCTTAAAGCACAGTTCAATCTAAAGCTACATTACATATAGAAAAATATACATTATTCAGGGCTTCACTGAGACAACCACTTACAGCACTGCAAAGGAGAAGTACACGACAGGATCAAACCACAGAAGCAGAAAAATGCTGCTAAAACAGCTGAGCCCACTGACCTGTTCGATCCCCGTCTTTGCTACCACAGGCAGCAAGCCAATGCTCCACCGTCCAGCTACATGTTACAACAGCTTCCACACCACCAACAGGGATTAAGGTGCTAACTTCAGGCAAGCAGCCCAAAGCTTCTAAAACATTCAACACAAAATGATTCCTAATCCCCCCATTTGCCATTGTGCACATTGTCCATCACAAACATTCCACACAAAAACATCACCCCAGTGACTATTTACAACTGTAAAGTTGCAAATATGTTCAGAGACTGGATACTTGAAATAGAATATGTTACACTAAAGTCTAAAAAAAAAAAAATTTAAATTAAAAATTATTGCAATCTTGAAACTTGCTACTGACCCTCTTCAGCTGCTGCTGTAATTGTTCCCTCATGGACTCAGGGCAATTATCAAGCTGCGTCTTCTGCTCGGAGTAAAGCTCCTGAAGCCTCTCTAGTTTTTCCCTCTCAGCATCAAGTTTTAATTTTTCCTGAAGCATGAACCAGAAAATAAACACAATTACCTTCAAACCCAAGCAGTTGTTAGTGATTATGACAGTGTGTGGCAAAACCTTAACAAACAGTTGAAGCATGTAGGTCAAAGACAGAAACCTCTTGTTAGTTGAAAATAATGGTGAGATGCATCATGATCAAAGGAAAACATTAATTGTTTCAGTGAGGTGATTCATTCTCTCCCTCCTCACTCTTTTGTACCCATGCCTGGTTGGTGCCATCAAAGCCCAGTGCCCAAACGCTTGTCTCATCTAACGAAAAATACATAAATCAATGAGGAAATGGTAACCATGTTAGTGAGGCAACAGATGAAGAAGAGTAAAGAGCAGCTTTTTGAAAGCAAAATGGATGGAAAATGACTTCAGTCTGGCAGTGAGGGGAAAATGGATCTTTCCAGGAGAATAAATTACATGCCCATGTGCCTCTGTACAAATACATACATATAGCAAACAGTGAAAAAAACAAAACAAAATGAGACAGAGCTTTATAAAGAAGTAACTCTGGGCCAGGAAATCCTGTAGCAGCAGAAACACCAAGTGATTTTATAAAATTTGCTTCAGGATACAGGAACCTATAACCTGTTCTCAGGAATCAAAGGGGACTGCTCAACCCCTCTGGTCTCCTCCAACTTGTTCTGTTCTCCTCTCAAACAGCAGGACTCGGCACACTGCTTCTCACCCTTCAAAAACCTTTGATCTTTAAATCTTTGTAATAAAATACTACATGATTTACTGTGCAGCACTGCTCCAAAGACTGGCTGCAGATCACTAAAAACTACCTTGTATACTATTATTTTTCTGTGGACCAAACTTTGGGAACCAATAAGTCAGAGTACAGAGAACCAGTCCCATGCGTTTTACTTGCATCTACACTGGCCAACATAGCAGATGCATTTTCTTCAACTCAGCAATTAATAACTGGAAAAACCAATAAGCCTGATATGCCAGGTATAAATAATCAGGCAAGTCCCTGCAGCCCAGCTCTCTGCTATCTTCGAGTCACAACGGTATAGTTCCTTTTTCCTACTGGTTCTGTAGTTATGCATCTCCTTTCAGATGGTGCCTAACTCTCCTCAATACTCAAAAATGAACAGTATCAGCCTCAAAATTTCAGTTCCTTCTTTTTGATGCTCTAAGAACAGTGGAATTCTGTCACAGCATCAACTCATTTGTCCTCTTTCTGGTCACACTTATTATTTAATCTTAATTAATTGAACATATGGCTCAGCAGGTGCTATATGATTAGACACCCTGCAGCATCCTTATGGCACATGCCACAGAACAGGAACTTCTTTAGGCAAACAGTACTTGCCATTTCAAACTGTGGGATGATCTTTCCCCAAAACCTTATCTTTGTTTATCATGACAAGGTTCCCAAATTCTCACACACGGTGGAGGTAACAATAATGAACTTAGATTACCTTACTGTTTTCTTTATGGCTTTAAATCTGAGCGGGATCAGGGGCTAGGATTTTGTTTTCCCACTATTTAAAAAAAGCAACAGGAAGCATTCTCATTCAAGCCCAATGTCAAACAAATTCCCTGCTCTGCTACTTTTATTTACACATGCAGCTTTTTAGCTTATACAATCAGACAAACCAAATACTAAAGAGAAAATTTTTCTTTTTAAGCTTGTAAAAATGAGCAACTGAGCTAGCACTACCTGGGCTTCCTGTATTAGCTTCTGTCTTGCCAGAACAGCAGCAGGACTTTGAAATACAGAAGCTGTAGCACATGCAAGCCGCACAATGAGGAAGAAGAAGGCAGCTCTTGAGAGGTCACCTCTAGCCCTCTGTCCCAAAGGCACCCCATTTGCTGAATCATTCTTACTTCCAACACAGAAGAAAATCTATAAATAAACTGGTAGTTCCCCTTCTCACAAGCCTTGCTATCCATTTAACATTCAACCTACAGTCTCACTTTCCCTTTCTGCCCACCTAGCAATCTAAAGCAGCAAGGACTTCTCTGACCTTAGCTGCAGTATTGTGCCTCTGAAGCTATTAATAGGTCCCTAAATGTCTATGGGCTGCAACGAGCACACCCATTCATTAATGAGCAAGTCAAATCTCGAGTATGAGGAGACATCAGAAGCTGGCATAAAGCTCCGTGAGAATCCTGCCAGAGATACTGTTACTTCCCTCAAGAAATTAGAAATGTATTCCTCTGAGATTGAAAGGGATACTCATCTGGTCTATTTATAGCATAGGAAGTGGCTCCTTTCAAAATGCGCAGTCTTTTCAGGAAGTATCTCTTTCAGCAATGCAGGCATTACGTGTTCTGCAGCTGGTGGTGTTGAGTTCACTGACATGTCTGCCTGTGCATTGGTAAAGTCCATTTCATTCATTATGAGTAATGTGATAAATAAATGAACAATCCGGTGATTTTTTTTTTTCATACAGTATCTTCTACAAATGCATCCAGGGATGTTCTTTTAGGAGGAAAAAGATTAATAACTGCAAATGATGTGGCAAGATGCAGCTGAGGCAGGCCCGTGGCCGACCCTGTGAGCTGTTTGCTCAAGAGCAGCCAGTGGCAGAGCTGTGAACAGAACCTGGGTGCCTCAGCTGCTCATCCTCATTGAACTGCATGAGCTTGTACTTGTAAAAAATTTCTCTGCAGACAACTTCCCAGCTCCAGCATTGACTCCAGAGGCACATTTAGTGTAGTTTGGCTGAATTCTTAATACCCTGTTCCCAGAGGTCAGTAAAGCACAAAATTTGATGTTAGCTTATTGTCCCTACAGTCCGTCTCTAGATATCTGTTAAAGGGACTTGGGGTCAGCCAGGACACAGAGAAGGACTGACTTGGGTTTTGATGATGCTGGGACATAACTTGGATCAGTTTTGGAGGATCTCTCAATATTGTGAAGGGTGGCAGTAGAAAAAACTGACATGTGGCATTGTCCCCCAAAAACATAGACATAGGATGTCAGCAGAGAACCCAGGGTATGAACACTTTGAAAGCAATCAACTTGGGTCACAAAAGGATGTCACAACCTTTAGATCTGGGAGAACTGATTTTAGGGCAAAGAAGTAGGGCATCGGTGGAAATCAAACACATCTCACAGGTTATGAGGACATGGAGGAGATAAAAGAAATAAAAGGACAGTATTAAGGATGATCATAGCCCCTAGAAGAATGGGAGAGGGATTCATTGTATCAGTGTTGTCTCCTGTGGTTAAGGATGCCCTACACCTGATCAATACTGCTACTTAAAACTCTAGCAGATCCTCACCCCCAGAGCAGAGTTCTGATTTTCAATTTGTCATTCATCACATTCTGCTATTGCAGGCAGGCAGGCTAAAATTGTAGAGAATCATGTATCTCCATGTGTATGTGCCTTCTGTACCAACCTTCCTGCATACATTTGTAGACACTGCAAAAAATGAGTCCATGTGGATGAAACAGAAAAAACTTCTCAAACATCCAGATAAAAATTGGGAAAAAAAAAAAAAAAAAAAAAAAAGAGAGAGAGCAACAAACCTAACATTTTTACCAGGTCATTATGCAACAGAGCGTATGGCTTAGTGAGTTGGGCTCACTTCTTCAACCTTTGAACCCCACGCCATCAAAACTCCACAAAACCCCAAGGTACGTGTTACTTTCAGAGAGCAAGAGAAACTGCAAATAAACATAAGCCATTAACAAAGAAGGGGGAAAAATACTAAATGCTTCCCATCCAACAGGCTCTTATACTTTAAATATTAAAGTCTGAAATGCTCCAAAACCTTCTTCAGCCCAAGTAATCTGTTTTAAGGTAGCAATATCTCATTACCTACACTAAACTTCAGATGTGCATGCCCTGTCTCTCAGTATGCAGCTGATCTCCCAGCTCTCACAGCTTTCTGAGAAATGACAAGCACATGCAGTTTAGGGACACTGGCAGTGTAGGGTTAATGGCTGGACTTGATGATCTTGAAGGTCTCTTCCAGCCAAATCATTCTG
>JAOEGS010004199.1:44325-78458 GCA_025447755.1 Corythornis vintsioides
TCTCCCCTGCCCGGCTGGCCCGGCCCCACCCCCACAGGCACAGAGAGAGGAAAAAAGGAGAAAGGTTTGGGTTTTCTCCTAAAAGGAATTGCTACCCCTTGACACCTAGTACTTATTTATCTTTCCAATGTAGAAAAATTTAGTATTAATATTGTTTATTATGTTGTTACAACCATACTACATTTCCATGGACACATGTCCAAAGATCTCACTGTATAATTCACTAATTGTTCCACTTAACATTTATATTATAATTGAACCATACAACAGAATTAAACTGCACAGAAGCGGGAGAAATCTTAATTTACCATTAACTCAAATACCCTATGGATACACACCAAAATCTCAAACTTGAAAATGTGAATAGCTGTGCCAGTTTGACCTGATGTGATTCAAGTTGCTGTGAACATTTAATTCCCAAATGATTTTTAGATCTCTTATAAAAAGTATCAGAAAGCTATATTTGTTTTATTTTATTGTATGCATAGTTTACTTACAGGAATGTAAGATTTTTTTTTTTACCTTTTCATTTGTAAGAGGTAACACTTTCAAATAAATTCATGTTTATCTTGCTAAAGGAGAAATAATTTAAATAAAAATTTTCTTACCATAAGCCTATTGAAAAGTCTGCTGGAAAAAAAAGAGACCGCTGTGAGAGTCCTATGCTTGGACTTAATACCTGCACTGATGATCTATCTAATTTCTGATTTCTAGGAAATCCTTCTTACTTTCAGTACTATTTAAAAAAAACAGCAAAAAAATCCCAAATCCTCAGCCTCCTTCCCCAGGAACTACTGCAGACATTTGCTTTCCAAGCTCTACCTGGCATTACATTTGCAAACAACAACAGGTAGGAAGGAGCAAGCAAAGCACTTCAGGCAACACATCACCTGCCATTTCCCTGCAGCCAGCCATTGGAGTTTTATGAACACTTAACACCAGTTTACAAACACCCATCTTTTTACATAGCCACCAAGAGATCACCCAGTTGTACCCACTACACATTAATTTGCATTACATATTAATTTGCATCACCTCGCATCGCCCACACTTAAGAGCTGCATTTGTGAGATTGAGAAGCCACCTGAACCCATCTATCTCCAAATGCTACGCAACTGAGAGCACCACAAGACAGAAAATTTGCCTTCAGGTTGTTTATTCCCAGGTTCCCACTGCAAGTTGCCTCTTGGAGCCTCCTGTAACAGCAGTGGCAGAGGCGAGCTGCTGAGATTATGGACCCTGGTGCAGCTGCATGGCAGTAATTGGAAGCTTCTATTTTCCACAAAATGGGTCCAGCAGATTCTGCAGACATTCTTCAACCCCACATCGACATAATTATAACTCCCCAAAGCCTGGCTCCCTCCAGAAACCACTGCCAGACCCTAAGCCTCTTCCCTTACCACTCCAGCGCCGCTATCCTCCCTCTTACTAAGTCTTTTGGCCACAGAACCCGATTCCTAAAGCGCTGTGCAGGCGCTGGCTGGGTGAGCGGTAATGAAGCAGCTCCCCGTTGTGACGGCACTGGGCCTGGCCCTGTCACCAGTCAGAATGGTTACAGATGGGAAACACAACATCAGGACACCAAGTTCCATCCTTCTCTGCAACAACAGGGTATATATCAGGTCACCTTGTGCCAAGCCTCCATCCCTTCAGTAATAATCGGAAATGGCAAATTTCAAAGCGCTGCTGCTACTCATCCCAGCCTCAGCACTCAGGTAAAGGGATCTCACTGCAAACCTGCCTTTATCTGAATAGCCAGGACAAAACCAAGCAAAACACCTATTTTTTTTGTTCCCCCCCCGCCCTAAGTCTTGGATCATAGAATCATAGAATGATCTGGCTGGAAGAGACCTTTAAGATCATCAAGTCCAACCATTAACCCTACACTGCTCATGAAAGCTTAAAAACTACGGAAAAACCTCTGTCAGTCCTCAAAAAATTCCTAATGAGCTTTCAGACACGTTACAGAAATGCTGGTAGCTCTGGCTTCTATTTGGACATGTGCCCAGAGGCTTATGGACAGGAAGCTCTGTGGTTATCTTATACCCTCTGGTCTCATCATTTCATCTCAGCCAATTCATTCCAGCTCCAGCACACCTGCACTTAACTGTTTCCAGCATAACCTTCTGAGTCAAGCAGCAAGCTAGGAAAACACCCCTGCAATGAAAAGTGCAGAAGCAGTAGCACATGGAAAACTCAGTCAATAATTTTTTAAGAAGTACCACAGGAATTATTTATTATGCTGAACACAGCAGAGGGGGAAAAAGAAAAAAAAAAATAAAAAAAAATGGTATGTCAAAAGATGGAAAGTGATTTAAAAACTGCTTAGAGTTGGGAGGGAGGGGTGTTGAATTGAGCCTTGTAAGCCTATCAGAGTTATTTCCCCATAGTATGTCCTTTCTAACAGAAATACATTTCCATGTATTTTTGTGGATCTCTCACCTGCTACAAATAGGGGTACACAGGTCTTTTGCACTGTCTGGCTGAGCTGTTTCATCATTCCTGGCTTTGACAAAGCTACACATAACCACCTATGGATGGCTGCAAATTCAGGTGCTGAAGGAAAAAGAGTGGGATAAAAGAATAATAACCCTGCTCTGTTATTAGTAATGATATTAAGAGATACCCCTGACACACTGTAAAGAAAAATATTCCACAGTTACTGAGATAAATACCTTCCACTTTTTTTTTTTTTTTAGCAGCAACCAGGTCAGTGATTCCTGCTGCATGTCACGTACATTAATTTTACAAATGCACAAGGATTATGGTATACCTAAATGTCAAGGCAGGTCTTGGTTAATGAACTGTGACAAGCAGGAAGCTTTTTAGATAAGTGCCATTAGCAACTGGATAACCCCAGATTTCATTAAAAATACATGTGCAGGCTATCCTTTGTGATCAATGGTAACGACAGTTATGGCTAGTCCATGCAGCCAGGGCTCCCTTTGCCTAAAAGAAGAGGTTGTAGCTCTTCTTAGCTATCAAAGAACGGCGCTCTTCCATTGTTGCTCTTTAAAAACCTCAAAGGCAGGCAACCAACCAGCTTCACAGCAAAAGCTTGGAGCAGCAACTAGACAAAAAAGATGGGGAAGAAACAGATGGACAAAGCAAGAGAGCATCATAAACTCCCCCAAATGTATTTCTTACAAGTACATTCAGTACTCCATGAACAAGAAGCAGGAGAAAGGTTTCTCTTTTCTTCTTGCATTTTTAAGGTACAGGGGATTTCACACCTGTCAGATACGAGAAACTTATTTCAAAGCTCGACTTTAACGGGGTCTGAGAACAGCTCACCAACTATTTTTACCCCTCCCGCCAGTTTGCACCAGATTCTCACTCCAACCTTACTTATTTTCTCATTTTCAGCCTTTTTTTTTTTTTTTTTTTGGCTATAATTACTATTCTAGCTCTGAGGTTACCACTAGCAGCCCAGAATTCAGGAAAAGTGCCTGTCTTTCATGTCTGTCTCTCATAGGCAATGCACAGGCAGTGTTTCACAGCAGAGGCACCTGCATGGAGAAGCCCTTCAGAGAGACCTCCTCTTAAAGGAGCTTAAAGACCAGTTGAAAGGACAAGGCTGGTACTCAGTGGCATTGAGCAGAGCCAGCCTCTGAGGAGCAGCCAAGCAGATGACTTTCTGCAGGTATCTACAGACTCACATTCTGACCCTGAGGATATGCTGTTGGCTTCCAAAAGAACTGTATTCAGACCAGTGCCCTTTTGCCCTGATGGTACCCACACAGGCACTGCTTTTAAAAGCAGGCTAAAGGCAGGAGCCTGAAGAGCTCCAGTTCAGTACTTCAGTTCCGCAAATGAGAAAAGGTTTCCTCAGACTGATTTCTCCCTAGTCCAACGTAGAGCTGCAAAACTTCAGTATATGTAATCTGCACTTTGGATCTTTGAAGAGCCCACAGAAATGGTTTGGAATACAATTAAAACAATGTTTCTGAAGATGTACTGAGTTGTCAGTATTAGTTATATTCTGCTGAGGTGTGGGGTTTTTTTGTTGTTGTATTATACAGCACTTGTTCACCTACTAAACTGGTGTTAAGTAGCTATTCTATAACACAATAGAGACTGTCAAATACTAGTGGAGAGAAAAATTACCTTGCCTTTGTCTACTTGGATGGGGTTCCTGTAAATCACTTACACTTCTTCATACAGCTTGGGTACTTTATGTTTCAAGTGTCTATAAATGGACATAGTCCCAATATAAATTTATAAATCACACACACGAGGTATTTCCAAGATCTGTTGGAGATTTACATAATCTCTATTAACCATTATTTTAAACCAGTACCACGCTGAAATTTCTAAAATATTTTCATTTCATTTTCCCCTCACATGAGCTTAAAAATTTACTAAAATGTAATGTATCAAAGCAAACCAGGCACAGGGATATTCTGTATTATCTCCCAATTGGTGAATAAACTTCATGAAATTCAATGCTTTTATGACTGCGGAAAAGTGAACTGTGGAATAAATTCCTTGAATTTCATTACTGCTCATTTGGGCATCGGTCACGTAAGCTGAAATATCTCCAAGCACAATTCCTCAATCCAATAAAACCTTATTAACAAGCATATGTTTACAGATGCATACAGACAGCTGGACTATGGGATGTGCAGACACTGAACATATAATTTTTAAGTGCCCAGCACCATCTAGAGGAAATACATTGTACTGCCTGAAAACCAGCAGTAGAAAAAATCATTTCAGTGCTATTCAAATGAGCAAGTATCAAACAAAACAGATGGCCTTAATAGCTATGCTGTCTGTGCTGTTCCACCCCTGACTCCCATCATGGGCTGAGGAGACAGACTGACTTTCAGTTCCATCAGCTACCACTGTTGTGTTTTTATCTCAGACAGAAAAAAAAAAGTGAGATTTCCTCTAAAAAAATAAATTAAAAAATCAATAGCTAACTCAATCTCACAGAATATTCTTAGATCACAGCGATTTTTTTTTTTAGCTTGTTTAATGAGGCTCTTGGGCTAGTGTCAGCAATAGCTGACTGACTTGTGTAAAGCTTGTATAATCATCCCTAGGCCAAGAGGCAATGCCGGGTCAGCTGGGCTGGAAAGGCAGCAGTAACAGATTGTCACCCACCAGCCTGTGCAAGCTCCAGGAGCAGCCCTGTGCTCTCTGTCCTGCTCCTCTGCAGCCCACCAGTACCCAGTGCTCAGCTAACACTGGAGGGATGGCAGCCATGGGAACTTCAGTTCCTCCCTCTCCTCAAGCCACAGAGGGGCAGGCTGGCAAAACAGAATGGCACAAGTGGTCATCTAGTTTGGGTGAACCCAGTCATAAAAGCCAAATTAAAGAAAAAAGTAGCCAAACCCCCCCCCAAAAAAAGAGAGGGAGAAATACCAAATCCTACACAAGTACATGCATGTCTTTTCTGCTTAGTGTATAGGAACAAATTAAAATTCTGACATTTAAATATTTTAAAACAAAACAACAAAAACCTGCCATGCATATTTTAGCATTTGTACCCCTTTTTTTTTTTTTTTTTTTTTTATTTCTCTGTTTATTTCTTTGGCCAATGCCAGTAGATCATTTGGTTTCACACACAATGCACAGGAGAGGCTCAAATTGCAAACTTTCAGAGGAGCCTCTGTCACTTAAAAAGCAAACTAAGCACAAGTGAAACTCACAGAGTAATTTAGATGGAAAAGAAAAAGAAGCAAAGTGAATATAAATAGAAGAGACCAATGGCAGTTACTAGGTCAGATGACAGTGTGTGCATAGATTTTACTAAAAAAAAATAATAAAATGAAATAAAAATCTAGAAGAGTAGCAACTGTAAAACACAATACCCTAAAACCACTCTGTGCCAGTGGGATAGCTACAGGAGCAGTGCTGGTGCAAAGATGTTCTCCACTTGGTATCTGGGCCATGGAGCAGTCTAATCCTCTAAAAAGGAGGCTTATGTTTCTAAGTTATCTGAGCATTCCTACATATTTCTTCTGCCTTCCTTGATTCAAAAACACAGTATGGAAGAGTATGACACTGGTGCACAGAGGGACTTTTTTTCCCTGCCATTTACATACCACTTACTCAACCTGAACTTTTAATCATCACTGAAAACCCAAGCACACAGTTTTGTTATATGTGGGTGCTGGTTTTAGTTGGACTTGGTTTTTTTATTCATACCTTCTACTGCAACCCAAAAGGAGAGACCCTGAGCAGACCTGGATTTCTAACCTTTGCTCATGTAATGATACAACAAGATCAGAGAAAACTGTTCTTTGGATGCTCAGGCTGCATACATAAAGACTCTGGTTGGATAGACCCATGATTAGATCTACATAGAAGGACAAAAATATAACAAAAGCAAAACAAGGCCCTGAAGTAAGCTAATGTGTGTATTTCTTATTTTTAAAAAAATTATATTCTGTCTTCTCAGAGACCTAAAAACTTATTTATTAAATATTTCATACTTTTAAACCACTAGAAGCACTCTCCTGATATTCAACTCTTGTACCTGACAGTTCTAACAAGGAGAAGGAAAAAAAAATTGAGTAGGATCCTGAACAGATGAACTCAAGCAGGAAGAAGTTCCTTCATGTTCAAATTACAAGCAACAGATAAAACTTTTTTTTTTTAACATGATTGCAAAAAAACCAGGCAAATTATTTGGTTTTTTATGATTTGAAGTGTTTTCCAGCAAGAAAATAAATGGGAGGGGACAGGGGAAATACTGTAGTTACATCCAAATATAAAACCAGAATAATTTTTAGCATTAATGAATACTGAGACAACCTCATATCTTCCATCACTCACCACAAACACAAAAAAAGCTGTTTTATGTTAAATACAAATATGCTATGTTGTCTTTTGTGACATATCTCAAGTTTTACAGCATGACTGTCTGGAAAAGCCTCTGATAAGAAGCAAACACCACTTTGCACACACAGAACACCGGGACTAGGGAGATTTCTGAAAGGAGTGGAGGAATGGCAGAGAGAAGACAGAAAGAAAAGAAAAAACCTGCCAGCATTTCTGCTGATGTTTCCCACGTTTGCATGCACAAAGGTAACCTTTCCTAAGCCACCTAGTCATTTCCACTCACAGTTGACCCTCCTCTCCTGGGGGGACTGGCCCCTACCAGGAGAAGCTGCAGTTTCAAGGAGAGCTGGAGGAGGTTTGTGGGGGCCAAAGGGGCCAGGCAGGGCAGAACGGGGCTGTGCACACCCAGCCTCTCACCAAAGGAGCAGAAGGGCAGTGCCTGCCACCCTCTCCATGCCTGGCACCTTGACTCTATAGCTCCAGATCTAAGCAGGCAAAGGTGAACTCTTTTACGCCCTGCAAGACAACAGCATGTATTTTACAGACTACAGTGCTGAGCAGATTAGGGATGGAAAGGCAGGCTCCTATCCCCGCAACAGGTCCCCCTCCAACTTGTGTCAATGACAAAGGTAAGATGAGAGGGAAACATGTGGATCACAATCCACCAGCTTGCAGCTGTGGCTCAAAACAGGAGCAGCAGCCCTGCACAGGTGCCAACCCATTGGTAGTGGTCGCTGAAGGGCAGCCCCTGCTTCTGCATCCCACTGCTCCCACATGCCCTCATCAATGTCTATCAACATGTTAAGGGTGAGTGTAGGGAGAATGGAGCCAGACTCTACTCCATGTCATCCAACGACAGGACAAGAGGCAATGGGAGTCAGTTGCAGCACAAGAGGTTTAGGGGAAACACGAGGAAAAACTTTCCCAGTGAGGGTGGCAGAGCCTGGAAGGGGCTGCCCAGGGAGGTTGTGGAGTCTCCTGCTCTGGAGACATTCCAGACCCACCTGGATCTGTTCCTGGGTGACTTGGTCTAGGTGACCCTGCAGGGGTGTTGGACTAGATAATCTTCCAGGTCCCTTACAACCCCTATCATTCTATGGTTCTAACATTCTATGATTCCACCTCCCTGTGGCTTTTCACTCCATCCTGCCTGGGGAGTAAACTATCCTGCAGGCTTGGTCTGTGTGGAAACTAAACAGGTTTAAGAGTACCCTATCCCCATTTTGCTCAAACCCATAAAGATGATAATTAAAGCACACAAATGTAAAGTTAATGTCTCAGATTTGAGACTCATCAGTATAAACTGGCTCTTCTAGTGACCTCGGTTCCCACGTGGCTAATAAAATCAATATAATATGGGTGTATGTTAATAGGGTCAGAGACTTTTGTAGCCACTGAGAAAACTTTTTTTTTCAAAAAAAAATACTAAGAGTGCTTGTATCCTTTTAGAGACAGCTGGACTAAGAAACTGTTTCAATCATCTTTGTGTGTTCTGAAGACCTTTTTTTCTCCCCTACCAAAAGGTTGTTTCAATAATACATAAATTACGTTTTACTACCAAGATCAATCCCAAGCTGAAGCAGTACACACTGGTTTATATTGACTAGAGACAAAGGGAGAAACCCTGTACTTCTCTGCTCCTTTATATTGTTGGAGGGAGAAAAGAAGGGAGGCCCATGTTTTAATGAACATACTCAGAAGGAAAAACCACAACCAAGCAGAGAAAGCTCTGATGATGGACATTGAATACACACCAGTGTATACCTGACTCCACAGCACACACAGCTGACCAGCTTATAGCAGAGTCTCTTTTTTTCTTTTTTACCCACAAAATAGTGCCAGCATCTCGAAGTGCCGGGTCCCTATAGTGCAATTTGTGGGTTTTATATACATAAATATTTTAAGAGAGCCCACAGGATGGCTGAACGCAGTTTGCGTGGGCTCCAGCATTTTTGAGATGTCTGAATGGTACCCTCTCTCTGACCTGTTACAGCAGCCTGCTATTTAAGCATTAGCTTCATGGACTGCAATAATAAGCAAGGCATCTGAAGCAAGCAACATTTGAATTTCAAAGCACAACAGCTTATGCTTTGCTCTGTCCTCCTGGAGTTCTGGAAGGGACATCTTGTAAATGCTAACAGGCCATGAAAAACTACTAGGAAAAGAAAAATATTACCAGTCGTTCCATCTCCTGCTCCCGAAGCCGCTCTTCCCTCTGCCTCCTGTGATAGTCCATGAGGTCTTCCCTTCCCGAAACGGAGCTAATGCTGCTCTTCCTCTCTCGCATGGGCTGCAGAGAGTTCGGAGTCTGCCTGTAACTTCCTGTGTCGCCGTCATCAAGTTCCACAGAACTGGTGGAAAGATTTCTTCGGACAGAGAATGACCTGTCAAAATCCGCTGGGGAAAAAGAACTACTGGGACTTGTTCCTGAGAGTCCAAGTCTATCAAAATCATCAGAAAGATATGGGGAAGAAGGTGCTAAAAGCATTTTTTTAGCAATTCGAGGGCTTGCAGGTATACTAAGAGTTGAACTGACGTAGGGATTATTCCCAGAGATCATGTTTGCATGTGGTGAAACTCCTGAGCTGCAAGAAGAAAAATTCAGGTAATTATCAGCATCTAAAGCATTCTGAGGTAGATCTTTTTCTCCAGGTTTTTTCCTTTTAGTATTACCCAGTGAGCTTCTGGGTGGCAAACTCAATGGCACCATCTGGCTTTCTGTTGATTTATAAAGTCTGGGTAGGGAACGACTGTACATTCCCATGTGACTCAGAGATCCACCAGAGTATTTTCTAGGCCTTGAACCCAGAGTCTCCATCACCACATCCTTGTGCTTAAGTGGTTTCACATGAAGGGCCAGGCTGTCTTCAATATGCATCCTCCTGCTTTGCTTTGGGCTAGAAGGCATGCTGGCTGCTCCTGAATTACCAGCAGGTGAAAGCATCAGCTCGTTCCCTGAGCTTCCATTCCACATGGTCAGAAGAGAGCCTGAGATCTTCTTTGTCTCCAACATTCCTGGGAAGTAGACATTGTCATACGATTTGTTTTTCTGACTGTACTTTGAGTAGTGAAACTTATCCATGTGTCCAAGGGCTTTTTCATTTTCTCGGCTGGCATGAATATCAAAGTCTGTCCTTCCTAAACTGTACCCACTGAGGGATGGAGATGCACTTGATATGGAACCCAAATGCTTTACAGAGATGCTTTTATCTGGAAGATACAGGCTTTCACAGGGGAGCTGCTTACCTCCTTGAATTTTGGTAACTGAATGTGCATTTTTAACATTGGAGGAAGGATTAGGTTTAACTGGCATAGGTTGTGAAAGGGTTAAGTATGAGCCAGCATAGTCTCCATTTGTTTTAAATTTGAGACTTGATGAATATTTCTTCGGGTTGAGGTTTTCCATAATATCCTGGAGACCATTTTCAAGGGAATTCACCACAGAACCCTTTCCCAAACTAGCATTTTGTAATTCCATCTGGTTTTGTGAGTGGCTATACTCTGCCACAATCTTACTGGAATCTGTAAGGAAGAGAAAACAAGAAAATAAAAGTTTTTAGCAAGTAGGAAGCCTTTTGCATGTGCATGCCTGCACATTAACTTGAAAAGAACACTTTTTGTAATAATTACTGCACATTTAATAACTGTGTCTCAGATAATTAAACAATTAAGGGGATGTGCAACTTTCCCACCTCTCTTTTTGCAAAACATGGAGGAGTTTTACAGCTGAGGAACTGAGGTGCAGGGAGAAGATGCATAGCAGACAGCTAAGTGAAGAACCTGGGTCTCCCAGGGCTCAGAATGCAGAACATAAGATACTGCTCCAGACCCCTTCTTGTTTTAACATGTGCAGCTAGTGCACCCCAGCCCCAATATAATAAGCTCAATCCAAAGCTCAGCAGCAGTTTATCACCTTCCTGCTTACTCTGGGTTGTTGTGCAAAGCCTCATGGAGAAGTACAAAACACAGGCCCATTTTTCAAAGTGTTTCAACTCAGTGGTCTTAAAATACAAAGCTGTAACTACATCTGGAAAAAGCCCTTTAGGTAAAAGATAGCTTTAAAGATGTAAAATGCTTGGCTCCATTACTTCATTTAAAACAACAACTAAAAAACATGGCTATTAAAAATACTGATGGGATTTAAGATTCCAGGTCCTAATGCTTGCTCAGAATTATAATTTATATTCTAGAAGAGGACACTGATGAAAAAAGCCTTTGCTGTGGTGGATGTTATTGTTCATATGTGTCAATCTCCAACCTACAGTTCTGAGCCCCACTTTGCTGAAAGCAAATAAAGGAATTCAGCTCCTGACAGCTGTTAGCCACTGCAGGAGATAAAAAGGACTCCAGCAGGCTTCCACTTAGACCTCAGCTGTTGTAGAAATGGTGCCATTAGCAGCTCCTTGGATTTATTACGCTCTTATTTGAACTGATAAAGCACTCTTCACTGGCAGTTCCTGCAGTGCCTGCAAACGTTGCTTCTGAAAATAAGGGTCAAATCTGAGGTTTACTTTTGGTTCAGTCACATTTCACCTGTGACTTCAGCCACCTCTTAAGAAACCTAATCTCAGCTTGTCACTCAGCAAGAAAACCTAACATCCAAATGTGTAAAGTGCCTTTAAAATGCTTAGAGGCAATACTTTAATCCTCTTCAGAGTAACACTTCGGACAATTATATGAACCTAGACACAAAACTTGGATTCCCACCCCCCACCAGAGCTGGTATGATCTGATTTCATTGAGGATCACAAGGTTCAGATATCTAGTGGAAGGTGGCAATGCATTCTTTGAGCAGGTCCTCATTTCTGTGACCGTTGTTGGTAGCAAAGGGAAAAAAAAAAAAAAAAAAAAAAAAAAGAAGAATTCCTTACTGTCAGGCATTGTTCAACAGACCTCCATTGCACAGGCTTCTCTACACAAACTGTTGTACGTCCAAGTGTGTAACAACAGATTCTCCTCAATTTTTAAGGAATAAACCCATCATTTATTAATGATGGTTACCTTTGTTCTTAATGTAATTGAATAGGCAGAAGATAAATGGAGTCAGCATTATGGGGAAGAAAATTTAAAAAAAAAAAGGTCAAACACCTTATTCTACTGGTGCTTGCTAAGCATGTGTCTATTACAAGCTCTGGTAGTGACCAAAAACATTAACCTGCCACTTCAAAACCAAGGCTCAGGTTTACTACTATGCAGAATTTAATATTTTTATGCTGTGATTTTATTTGCCACAATTTGAGCATGTTTGTTCTGATGACACAACTGTACAAGTTGCCTTTGAACCACGAATTTCACAGAACTCTCCATCAGAGCATCACCACTGTGAGCAGTGAAACTGCATTTTCTTATAATTTGACTTTTTACTTGACATGCTATTTTCACAACTTTTGATCAACAGCAATGATGAAGTTCAAATTAACAAAAGGAGGAATGTGACCCATGTTCAAGAGAACTCGTCAGGAAAAGTCCAATTCATCAAGCATTCATCATATTAGTGGAGTTATAAGGAAGAGGAACAAGATATAAAAGCTATTTAAGAGTACAACATTTACATGCCTTGTATATCTAGCCTTCCACTGTGGAATGGATCCATCCTTACCTCACTCTTTATCTTCAAAATCTCTTCAAAAATGAAAGCTAATCTCATATCAAAATTGTACTGATCAAATAATAACTTGAACACAGCTAAAGTTTGAATGTTCTTGCATCAGTTCCACTGACTGATACATAAATAGCTTTGCAGACAAATTAATGGGATATTAATAATTGTTTATTACTCCCTTCCAACACCAGTAGGGCACATTTAATCCTACAAAGACTCGATGCTTTTGCCAAAAAACACGTTAGCTCATGGAAACTTTCAGGCCTTTTCAGCACAGCAATGAAGGGTTCATTGTAATTGAAATCCAAACAAGTACAGTAAGAAGAGGTCACAATACCGTCCTGTAGCCACTTGGATTTGACTTTTCTCTACAATACCTTGTGACAGCTCTTCTGCATTTTTGGCTCTGGCACCACAGTCATACAGTTAAATCCCAACTGGACAACAGCACAAGTTTAGCTGAAACATAGCTGCTTGCCACAAACCAGATCTTGTTTGTTTTGTTTCTGTAGTAGTTGGGATGAGATTTTAAGAACATGCCAGGATGTGTTACAAACATTATTTGCATGCTCTGGCACACAGCATGCCCTGAACACATTCTGCATCCAGGTCAGACCCTGGTATCCTTTGGTAACCTCCAGAGTACAGGGCAAAGCTCCTCTGTTTAGCAAAGTATTTACTGCCTAGAGCTATACAGAAGAAAAATCTTGCTTTTTTTTTATCCCCACCCTCCTCCTCTGCCTCATTCCTTTTCTTCCTTTACTGAGCTGTTTAGCTGAGGGTCACCAATATCTATTCCCATAAGCCATTAAACTGATGGAGGAGGGTTGGCTGTCTGCAATATATCCATCTGTGGCCTTATTTTGGCTGGTAAATGGAGTTTGACATGGAATAAGAACAGAGTGATGATCTTATCTTTGTGTCAGGAGAATTAAAGGACCAAAATCAATAGCAAATTCGGAAAGATCTCAGTACATATACAAACTTCATTTTTATTAACTGATTACCTGATCCAACATTCTGAAAGGAGGAAAGGTTACTTCTGTTTGGCATCATATTAGTCTTCTACACGATGGTTAAAACAACACTAATTTGAGTGAACCAGTTATATTTTGACCTGCAAATAAAGTGACAAAAAAAAAAAGTGTTGTGTTAAGAAATGTATTCCGAGAACATTTTTCAAGTGTATAATAGAGACCAAAACTGTCTTTTCTTATGCTAAAATTTTCAGAAACAACTTAAAAATGAATGTGTTAAAAGACATTTGAAAATGGCATTCCATGTTTAATGTGAAGGCCATGGAATAAAAAAACCTGTCTAAAGTTTAAAAGTCCATATAATTTCATTTGATAATCAGATATAATCTATCTGATTCCATGTAGGTAGCTACTAGTCACAGCTCCTGAGTTTTGTCTGCAATCCTATGGCTTCCTTAAGAAATCATTAACAAGGTTGGACTTTTTTACTGGAGATTTTAATTTTTGAAATCCCATAGCCCAGTTTCAGACCACACCACCAGTACCCTGCAATCATGAAGAAACCTATGCAAAAACAAGGTATGCAATCTAAAACAGAAAATGTTTTGTCATGCAATGATTTCTGAGGTTCCAAAGAAGCCAGGCTAGGAATGCAAAGAGATTCTCTTAAAGTTTACCAAAACCTCTCTACTCCCATCATAAATAAATAGATAGATAGATAGATAGATAGATAGATAGATAGATAAATAAATACAATTGTATGGCTACAATAGAGACTTGGTTTAAAAGAAACACCAGCAATTAAATGCCAGCCTACAATGACTAAAATCTAAATCCAAACAGAAGATCTCTAGTGAGCTGCTCTATTCAAATAATTATTTTTTTTAATACACCCATCTGTTTTTTAAAAGGTCAACAAAAGAGCTTTGAAAAAACCTGCATCAAGTGACAAAAATAATGGTGACCATCTGTAGGTCCTCTGGGCTTTAACTCTGGACAAGAAAATAGAAATGTGGCAGAAAAACAAGCGAAGAATGGAGACAGATGCCTGGGGCTGTCTAGAAACAAGACACCTATTTAATTAACCCCAGTCATCACAGCCCCAGTGTTCCAAGTTCCTGTTGCACTGACTTTCCATGCCATGCTTTTTCACATTATTCTCCTGGGAGAATAGCTCTGGGAGAAGGGAGTTGGCTGTTAATCCCTGAAGAGAGAGGCACCTTCACCATGACCCCTGGCTTCTCCTGCACCTGCTACCCACAACGTGTTCCTGCATTGGGGACTCTGCTCCCTCAGGAACACCCCTCTGTGCTGGTCTCACTTGGCAGTGCTTTTTCATTCTATACAGAGGTTATTTCTCCCTCCTAAAGTGAGAGTTTCCACATCACTGGGCACCTCTCCTTTGTCACAGTGAGAGGTGGGCTTCATCCTGTAATCCTCCTCCAAAAGTACACAATTATGCAAAACTGGAAACTTTCAGAGTGCTGTACCTCCTGGGGGGACTCACCCACCACACCTGTCCTCTCCAGCATCAAAGCAACTGAAGTTCTTCAGAGCAGATGCTGGGAAACAACCTAGACAGCAGATAGGTTTTTCAGCTCAAGTTTCATGCTTGTCAGGTTGTTTGGTTGACATTTACTCATCCTTTTCTCACTACGGGCTCTTCCATCCCCATGGAGACTCCTTCCCCAAGTCCTTC
Organism: Corythornis vintsioides; assembly: GCA_025447755.1. NCBI lineage: Eukaryota > Metazoa > Chordata > Aves > Coraciiformes > Alcedinidae > Corythornis > Corythornis vintsioides. Next base: position 59,396 of record JAOEGS010004199.1, read on the forward strand.
CAGCTTGCCTTGCATCCTCAAAATGTGCACAGCATTCCAGACACCCTCCTTGCCAGGAGCAAGGTGTAGGGGCTGCCTGCAGAAATCCCCCTGACAAGTCTGATAAGCTGCTGACCCTGACAAGAGTTAACAGCCTTTCTGCCACTCGTGGAATTGGCTCTCTGCTTTTAGCCTGCCTCTGAAACATGAAGGACTTGGACAGAAATCCTGTTAAAACAGTCATGCTATGTTGCTCTCTTGGCATATTGCTTGTGTAATCCCCCTTAAAAATACTGCACTTTTGAGTCCAGAGCTCCCAAAAAAAGAACCAAAAATGTAACTTTTTTGGATGTGTTCAATTTGACATAGAAAACTAGAGACTTTCAATATTTTACACTGTTCTTTAACAAAATAATAATTATATCATTAACAGAAGTAGAAAATATGGACAACTAGGAATTAAAAGACAGGAAAAAAAAAGTATTGCTTGAAAGGAAGAGGTATAATTGGATTTTCTGTGTCTCTAACATTGCTGCTTTATGGTTGCCATAATTGTTAAAATCACCAACCCCCCTCATCCTTTCTCTCTCCTAAGATTATGGCTACTACTTAATCAATGTGACAAATACTAAGGAGAGAACAGCTGAGAGGGAAAAGTTTCTATAGAATTTAATTGAATTTTCAATTACATTTGGTGAATACCTGCTAATAGCCAAAAGGAAAAATGTCTTCTGTTAAGGTTAAATATTTATACGGTTTCAGTTCAAGTTTGAGAACTCATCACATAACTCCATTCTTAGAGGATGAGAGATCAGAGAAGTCATCAACTAGCAATAAACTGGATTTTGGTGGGGGAAGGTTCTAAGATTCTCCACTGTGAACATAAACAAGAAACAATTAGTGAATTATTGAGCTAAGCAAAAGAATAGCTCAAAATCCACAGTTTTATCTGCTCTCATGAAATCATACTCTTTCAGATGAGGGTTATGCAGTGCCTTATCCAACAAGTGAGGCTGCCTCTTGTTACAGAGCACATGCCGCACTCTGCCTTGGCTGGAAACAAAGCAAAATTATTTCATCTGGGATTTATAAAGTCATCTGAAGTGAATGTATACAGCATTACCAACCACATGTTTCATCTCTACATTGCTCAGGCCAAATCAAGTTTTGTTTCACTAACGACCAGAAGAAACAGTGATTCACGACTCAAGCAGTCAGCGAGTCAAACAAAGGATTCCAGTTCTAAGATATTATAACACAGGGGGGCTTTACAGTAAAAACTCCTTTCCCTTGGCATAGGAGTCTAGAGCTACAGCTCAACTAAGTCACAGGTACAGCTCTACCCAGCATTTAGATTCATAGATTTAGGGCAACTTTTTCTCAGCACATAGTTTCTCACCCCTTCCTTTTCTTATGCCTGGGCTGATACCCACCTCCTTTTAGCACAGTCTGTTATGGCACCCATTTTGCTCTTACATTACCTATCGAGTGGGTTGCAGTGCCTCAGGCATTGCTGAAGTGCTCCTCTCACTGAAAAGAAATAGTCCATTTTAAACAAAGCTCTCACGTTTGGCCATCTCTCTAACACTTTTCTGCTCGTCATTGTTTCTTCATTTTCAGTTTCTCAAAATACATTATTCATGGTTCCCAGCACCTCCTGTTCCCTCTCCTTGTCTCTTACACTTCTCTCCAGAAACTCCTACAGAAGTGTACAGCCACCCATGGAAATCAGATGCAGTCTGATTGCGAGCAAAGATAAAACCCTGCCACCATCTGCACATTAACCATATAAGGTAAGTGGCAAGAGGTTGAGGGGCAATAGTTTTAAACTAAAGAAGGGTAGATTTAAATTAGATGTTAGGAAGAAGTTCTTTACTATGAGGATGGTGAAACATTGGAACAGGTTACTGGGAAGATGGTGGAGGCCCCATCCCTGGAGACAATCAGGGTCAGGCTGGATGGGGGTCTGACCTAGTTGAGGATGTCCTGCTTACTGGTGTTTGGACTAGATGACCTTTAGAGGTCCCTTCTAACCCAAGGCATTCTGTGATTATTAGAGTTTAATTTGTTCTGAAACAAGAAAGTTTACAAATGATCAGAGTCTGTTACAACTCCAATAAAACACATACTGTTTTGGAAACAAGAAAGCCTCTTAAAGTTTTGCACTGTGAGCAAAATTTGGCTGTACGAGTGTTGATGGCTTTGGTGCCTGGGGATGGGATCTAACTTTCCCATGGTGTAGCACACCTACGTGCATAAATGGACTGCACCATTACCAAGCTGATTTAGTTTTTTCCTGCATATTCTGCTTGCTCCTGATTAAATCAAGCCTGTTTCCACACACCACACCCCCCCCACTTAATTAGCTTCTTTACAAACAAAAGTCTTGACAGGCTCAAAATGATGGGAAAGTAATACTGACCAGGCCCACAGTTCACCTCCAAAACCACTTCAGTGTAAATACATCTTTCCCTAACGCCCCCTAAAACCTATTGTCAGACTAAAAGCTTTGTATTCATAGGAAGGCACCTGCATAATTTGGAGGAGATTCTGTGCCCATAAACTAGCAAATGAACACATCCTTAAGAGATAGCACAGCCATCTCTGCCAATAACTGGGCAACTTGGCAAGGCTGCTATCTAAAGGTCACATTAAACATCTTTCTTCATTTCCTACTCCCAGACAACACAATATACCAGACCCTAAGCTACAGCTAATTTCCTGCTGGCACAGCCCTGCAATCTGCAGTCCCTGGCTTTTCCTGTACAGGTCCCACAACACATTGGTCTCTGTGGTTAAGTGAGCACATGGTCTGGTTATAGGCATAGGGTGTTTTAGCTTGAAAAACTCACAGCTTGGCACCTTCACCAACACAAAATAAATTTAAAAGCATATATCTGTGAAACAGATTTAACTTAAATCACTCCCTTGTAACCCTGCAAGTTTCCTATGTGGAAAAGGGAGAGGCAGAGGAAGTGGCCCGTACAGCTTATCTCTTCCTCTGAGCAATTATCTTGTTGGAAATTGGAGAAGAAGAAAAAAAAAAAAAAAAAAAAAAAAAAAAAAGGCAACGCGACAGCAACAGAAAATGTCCTAAATAACTTCATTCCCCTCATAAACCACTTATATTTTACTGGAATAACTACTTCAACTACTTCAAAAATTGCACCAAATAAAACACTTTTAATTATTCTGTCCTACTATATAAGCATGATTCTTTCCTTGATAAAGATTTGTTTTGTTGGCATTGTCAAATTAATTGCTCTTTCCAGCAGATGGAAACCACATAATCATTTTAATCAGGTCATGACAACTGACAATTTTAAATGGGCATAAAAAATGAAAACATCCATTACCATGTAAATACTATCGTTTGGTGACTAAAAACTGAGATTGAAACCATTGACATAAGAGACACTAACTGCTGAGTGTGTCCAAATAAAAATGACAGTGATGATGTTTAAGCTTTGTAACTTTTATGTCATAACAGCTACTCTGTACATTTCAATGAACCTAATCTAAATCCTATGAATTAGGTAGGACAAGCAATTAGATCACCTATTCAAACAGCATTATTTTAGTAAACATCACTGCTGGCTCCTAATTTTGCACTCAAACCAACCACTGTTTCATCTGGACTAGTCTGATGAGATAAGATGAGGTGAGAAAAAGAGTTAATTATTTTCTACCTAAAAAAAGCCACCGACAGGAAGCAAGATATTAGAAGAGATTTCTGATAAAACAATGAACTCCTTTCTTCATGCAGAAAAACGGGGCTGGCAGAGAACAAGCCAAACTCAAGTCATTCTCTTCTTTTCTGTCTTGGTATCTTCCTGGTAGTTAAGCCTAGCAGCCAGTATCTGACTCAATGACTGATACATCTCATGCCAACTAAAAACGAGATCCCTAGTATTTTTTTTTGTCACTATTAGCTTCTTTCCTACTGAAAATTTGAGCATGCCCAAAAGATTTGCAAATAGACCCTTGAAAAGTCCACACAGACACTGCAAAGAGAAAACTGCTGGTGGCTAGTGGCCTGTGATTGCTTGTATCTCATGTGCAGACTAATAAAACCCAAAACAAACAGTGCAGCTGATGTAGTAATAAATGGACACATACATACCCGACCAATGTATTTCTCACACCCAAAGCCCAGAAGACACAGACTTTCTTAATCTAAAATTTTAGGAAGGGAGCTCAATGAAAACCAATTATGAATCCAAATTTATATTGTAAAGGACCAAAAATTCTCACTGTAAAAGCTCAGAAATACCCTAGACTCATCCTACCTGACAGAATTAACTTTATCTAGGATGTCCCTAATCAATTCAATGAGAGCTTGCCCTGCACAGCAACTATGTAAGTCCCAGAAAATCTAAGCAGCTAGAAAAACTAATCAAAACAGCCTCAAAGATCTTCTACTCCTCTCTTTTTAATTTTTTTTTTTTTTGTCTTCTTGGATGTCCTTACAATTTCTTTCCTGTCTATTGCATTCTCCCGCCTCTCTCAGGCAACCTTTGCCCATGATCTGCTTTCCTCTGTGCTGATTTCTTTCACTGCCACTTTGTGCCTGTCACTTCCTTTTTGTTAATCAGTTCCCTCCAGTCCCCACTTATTCTGACAGTTTCAGTCTCTCAGATTTTGTTTGACCATTTCTCCTCAATTTATCTCCTTCCTGAGATGCTTGCCCCATATTTCCAAATGTCCCCTCTAGCTCTTTTAACATTTCTTCATTTTCCAGCACTCTGAGAGCAGCAAACATGCACCCAGACTAAATGCTTCTCATCACACTTGCCTGGCAAACCACATCAAGACAGCAACAGCTCAAGTGGCATCTGCTGGGGCTGTTGTGCTACCAAGCCACAGGCCTCCCTGAACAAATACAGAGCAGCATTTATCAGCAATTCCCAGAACAGTAGTCCCTCGAATGAAGAATACAGGTACCATACCTGCAGTTACACAGTTTAATATAATCAAGGAATTTAAATAATTCACTAGGAAACTGATCCACTTACTTACACACCCACATTTATGGAGTACACTCCTATAGTGCAGTCTCTGAAGAACCTTTTGTGGGGGAAAAATCCACTTGGATTTCCGTGGCATCTCCTATGTTTGTTTAAAACAAAGTCTAAATGAACGGCATCTACTTTGAACACCAGAAACAGGGCATTTGTCTTATAGCTCTTTATTCAAATCAGTGGGAAGCACTGTTTGCTACATGAGCAGTTATACACATCAGAATTAACTGTTTAATAAATTAAAATGCAGAGAATACACTCTATGTGCCATGAAAACAGCATTAATTCCTTCATAAACAATCACCAGCACTTCCCCCTGTCTACTTTCATGATTTCAGCTTTTCTCTGGATCTTTGAATGGAAAAGGCAGACAAAATCTTCCCATCCAAATCTGGTCAGTCCTTCTGATCCAACATCTATTTTAGACCTACTTTCTATCTGAAAATAAAATACTCCAATTTTTTTTTTGTGATTAACTTCGCTCCTTCCCAACAATGGTCAACTAGTGTCTTTGCACGCTTTCAAGGAACTGTTTGCTAACTGTATCTAATAAGTATAGACATTAACCGATATGGAAAAAAAATGACTACTCTTCCTGTCCTGGTTGTTGCTAAAGATTTCCATTCCCTCAGTAAAAACATGGAGTCAATTTATCATTTTGTCAAAATAAAAGGGAGGCAATTCTCTGGTGTGGAAAAGGAACTGTGTAAAATGAACAAAAACTGAATGTGGTACCGTGTTACTATTTGACTGCTCTAAAATGATCTCTCTGATACCCACTTAGTTCATCCCACCCCTCCCCTTGACAGCAAAGATAGGCCCCCTTTCACCTTCTCATTACTTCATCTCCTTTCTCTCCTACATAGCTTCATTCTGCCATGGGAAAGCTCATCCTTTGCAATTCTATTCAGTACTTACCTCCTCCCACCACTCTCCCTTTCCCATGTTAATATCTCTGGAGACCTTAGCTATGAGAATATAGAGAAAGAAAAAATTAAGTTCACCAAATGTGAGAACTTGCAAAACTGCCTCTCTCATCTCCCTCTTCTCCCAAGAAGAGGGAAATTGAGGCACAAAGATGAACCATTCACCATGTTCTGACTGGCAACACATCCACCCAGCTGCCCTGGAGATGCAGACATAGAGGATTGGGCACGTGCAGACAAGATAACACGTTGACAAGATGAGCATTTGGGGGAAAAGGAACTGGTGACAAAAGCCATGTGTTTAAGATCATGCAAACATTCAGTGGCAGGAGCAGAAAGCCCCCCTCTAGAGAAAGCCTTTATATAAGCACAGCCAGTCTATTTACACTTCTGCACTTCTCCCCTCAGGCAGATTTGGGGCAGGAGAAAGAGGGGGAACTGTTCGTTTCCAGCCCATTCCTCCTCTTGCTGGTGGGCAGCAGGTTGTTTTCCCGAAAAGGTTCTGATCTTCAAGCTAATTTGCCACCAAGAGCGCAGCTCCCGGCGGGCGGCACCGAAGTACTCCCGGGCCCGGCTGCTGACAGCAGGGTTATACGGAAGGTTAACATGCGAGCTCCAGATCTGTACAGGGGAGACCGAGCCAAAACCCCTTGATTTCCGCAAGCCAGTCAGACGTAAATACCAGCTGCCTGTTGCTCAACTCCAGCGATGCCGAGGCGGCATCCATCACCGGCTCAGCCCTGGGAGAAACCCATCTCCACTGGACACAGCAGCCTTCGCACAGCCGCAGGAGGCTTTAGAAGCTACCAGCCTAACAAAGAAGCGCGGACAAAGAGCCCCCCCCGTCCTGTGTCTTCCCCTCCACCAGGTAGATAATTGACGATGGAAAACCAAACCGAGCCAAGCCCCGCGGTTCCTGCCTTGCCTCCTCGGCTCACAGACGCTCTCGCCGCCCCCACAGCCGGCCGGGGCAGAAGCTTTGTTCGCCGGCGGGGACGCGGCAGCGCCCGCCAGCACCGGGGGGAAACACCCGGACAAAGAGGGAGAGGCGACTGGCGCCGAAAGGGACGCGACAGGAGCCCCGTCCCTTCTAGCTGCAGGGTTTCTGCCGAGCCGGGCGGCAAGGGTGGGACCCCGCCGCCCCCACCCGTCAGAAACGCGAAAGGGGCGAGATGAGCGCTGGAACAAACTCCCCTAAAAGTAGCCAAGAATAGGGACACCTCTAAGCATCTGAGCCAGCATCAGCCCGGGCTCTGCGGGTCCGGGAGGGACTCTATCCCCATCCCCGCAGGAATCCGCTGCCTAGAGAGGAGCCGCCGCAGCCCGTGAGTGCTACCCCCACCCCACGGGACAGCGCTTCTCCCGGCCCCGCACTCACCGCCGCCGCTGCCCCCACACATCCCGCTGCCAGTCCGGCCGCCTCGCCGCTGCTGCGAGAGCCGCCGCCTCCCCCCACCGCCACCGGGTGCCGCCCCCCGCACGGCAGCCAGCGCCGCCCCGCGCCCGCCCCCCCCGGCCGGGCTGGCGTGTGGGGTACCCCGCTCCACACAAACCGGGCTCTCAGGAGTGGGGCGGCCGAAGGGGAGCCAGAGCGGGGGTGAAGGGCGGAAGGTGGACGGGAGAAAAGAGAGAAACACGCACCGAGATCGAGATATCCGTAGAGGTGGGCGGGGGTCAGATCTACCGCCGAGGCAGGGCGATCTTGCCGGGGCCGCCCCTCGGGAGCAGCCAGCGGAGTGGCCGCCGCGGGCGCCTCACGATCCGTCACTGAATCGCGGGGCAATTTCCTGCCCGCGGGATTAGCTGGGCAAACAGGGCGGTACTCAGAGGGCGCGGGCCCGCTTTTCCTTGCCTGCGGCTGGGGCTGCATTTACCTGCGCCCTCCTTCCTCATCTCCCGAAAGCCGTGTTGGAGAAGGGACTGTCCTCCACCCTTTCAGCTTCAAAGGGGAGCTGGATTATCTCTGTGATATCTCAACCTGATGGGATGTTCCCACACTCACCTCAGTCCTGGGGGTCACATCCTGCTGCCGCCTGCCAGAAACCTTCCTGCGATTTAGTCTTACCTGAAAAAAACCCCACATGTACATGTATCTATATATACATGTGTATATAGAGGTGTATAGACACACAGTGCCCCCAAAAGACCCCCATCCTTGCCTCATACATCAACAAAGGGTGCACACAGGTGGCAGGTGCCACCACCAGCACTTTACTGTCCCAAAGCGGGGAGCAGGCCAGTTAGCTTGCCCAGGCCTCTCTGGAAGGGCTTTTAAACCAAAGCAAGCATACAAGACACCACTGTTTTGGCAAAGCATATCTGCTGGACCAGCACGTCTTGCCAGTCCTGTGTTTGGTGACTGTCTGAGTGAGGGTGCCAATTCAGACTCCTTCAGAGGTCCCCATCAGGTGGCTGCTCAGTGGAAGAGGCAGCAAGGCTAACTGCTGGGCTGCAGCTGATACCGAGGAAAACAAAAAGGGCAAAAGAGCCTCCCAGAAGGGAGGTTGTGATCACACCCTCAGGACCAGTGGGTGCTGGGAGCCCATGGTGTGTAACAAACCTTCACTTTCTGAGTGTATGCAGGAGGGTGCTCAGGGCAGTGAGCCAGAGTGTCCCGCGTTGTGTGGCCTCATCACTCTACCTTTCTCCGTTTGCTTCCCAAAGAGGAAACACAGGGATCACAGGGGTCCTGCAGGATGAGTTGAAGCTCATGCGGCACTCAGAAGATGTAAACTGCTGCCATGATGGCTGATGGTTCCCATCTGCTGGGGGCAAACAGGACATGTCGTCAACCAGCTCCTGCCTAGCGTACTCCAAGGGATATTTTACTTGGCTAAAATTGTTCCTTTACTGCAATATAAACTTCTTAATAACTCATTAAAATCTGGACTCTGCATAGTAACACCCAGAGTACTAGAGAATATTAAGGGGGGGGGGGAAACAGGGCCTTGGTTGTCCTAATGTCTAGTCTAGTTTATGTATAAAAAGATAAGTTTTTGAGTCTAGTTAATAGGTCAGAATCTAAATGAACTCTTCTTTGATGCCTCCACAAACATTCACATGCTTCATTTACTACTACTGTTAAATCAGTATCTTCTGTACATGGAGTACATGCAGTTAAAAAAATAAAGGCATATATGTGTAAACAAATGCAGTGTTAAGGACATGCTCACAGCTGGAAAGGTTGAGAATGGCTTTTAACCCTGACACAGCCAGAGCCAAAAGCAGCCAGCCTTCCCTTCACCTCACACCATCTTCCTTTTCCTTTTAAGTAGGAAAACTGTTTATTACGTAATAGTCTGCAAAAAAATCATCCTAGGGAAAATGATGCCTAGTAGCATGGAAAGGAATAACACTTGCAGTTAAACTGTTACTCTGAAAGACTTTCAATATGCTGCCTGAAATGTTCCTTTAGTTAATTCCTACACAGTAGGTGAGGTGACAGCAAAGCTGGGTCAGGCAGAGTATGCATTTCCCCTCATACATGCATACTGGGAAAATTTTATCCAAGTCAGTGTCGTATCTTTCATTGGCAGCAGTTGAGAGAAAAATAAGGAATAAAATTTATTTCTAAAATAACAAGAGGTGTGAAAAACCAGCCATAGTTGAGGCCCTAAAACTCAAGAAGCGGAAATAACCAACAGACAAGAGTCTGTCAATTCAAAAAGAAAAAAAAAAAATCTATTCTCTTGGACTTTTTGAGTAGGAAATACTTAAAAATTAGCAAGCAAGTGAAACTCTAAAAAATAACGAGCTGAAAATTCTTATTGGAACAAAGGCAACAAATGCTTCTATTACAAGAAGTCAGGAAAAAGGGTATGGAAACTTGAGCAAGAGCTACCATGTATAGATAGGTTCAGCAGTCCATCTAGCTGGCTGTAACTGTTTTGCTGGCAGTCGCATGATTACATCAACTGTACCACATATCATAGAGGCTTTTCAAATTCTCCACCCCTGAATATGCAAGCATGCCAAATAAAAGTTTAGTTTCCATGGTAATTCATATAAGTAGAAATCAAGTGTTGGAATGTTTGCAAAAGGTATGCTTTAGTCAGGAGCACTGAAAATATAACATACTTCAGCACCATTCTGTTAGAGTGAAGAAGAGGGCACTTCAGCCACTTCAGAACTGAAGTCACCTCTAGACAGGCACCCTCCATCAGAAACTCTGCATTCCCTGGTCCCTTACCTGTAGAGACTTTATCCACATCAGGTGTGGACTTGATTACATTTCTGTCACATGAGCCAGAGCCCACAGCTCACAGTTGGTTCAGGCTTTATGCTGCCTACTGGAGATGAGACAATACCCAGCCTGACAAAACCACTTGAGTTAAAGCTACCCACTAATGACTCGGTGTAGTTACACCCAATCTTCTATTTGGTGGCAAAACTGGTCTGATTTCTTCCCTTTCCTGCCTTAACTATTCATTTGGGCTCCCAATCTATAGTTTGTGATGTTCTTTGGTGGTTTATTTGGGAAAACTAAATCAATAAAATTATCCATGTGAAACCTCTTCCTTCCCTGCACCTCTCCGCCTTCTGAAAAAGGTCCAACAAGTACATGCGTTAGAGTGATTGATGAGAAGAGGAACGACATAGATTTGAGCAGCTGTGCTTGAGGCCAAGCCTCTGTTTCTTGAACTGGCATCACCAATATACAAACAGATTATTAAATTGCACCCTTTTTGAGAAAATAAATAAATAAATAAATAAAATTTTGAAGCTGTAAGGATTCAGTGCTTTCCAGCATGTAACCAGGGCATTCTGAGCTACTGCCTCTGTGAAGAATCCCAGCTGTTGCTTGACATTGCAGAATAAAACTACACAATTGTTTACAGCTTGAAAATAATAACAATGGTCACAACCAGAACTTCTGGTGAAACTTCAAAGCAAGCAATGATTCTTCTGTTGTAACTTCCTCAAAGACTTTTTGAGGCAGTGTAGCAGACTGGATTCTAGGTACTGAAATAAACTTAATTTTTAAGATTTGTTGGGAAACTCTGTAAAATTAAAAAGGCAGCCTGATGCGTGAATGCATACATCAGTACTGTTTCAGTAGAAAAAATAACACCCAATAGTTAAACCAGATATCCAAGTTAAAAATCTAAACATCTGTTAATGCAGCACACAGTTGAATGGTATATCAGGCAATAACAAAATAATGCAAGCTGAAGTTCAAATAATAGAGTGTTCTAGCGGCTTGGCCTGAAACTTTCTTAAATTGTCACATAAGAGTTTTCAAGAAGAAACAGCCTAAGGAAAGTAAGTTACATGAGTAATCGAATCTCATGCTCCAGGGCACAAATCAATTGCTGGAAGGGTCAAGAAAGGAATTTCCTCACTCTCTTCCTTTGCACAGTTGTACACAATTAACTAGGTTGTAATTACAAGGCAAGAAAGCAGTTAGATTTTGCATTCCTCTGAATCATCAAGTGCTGGCTGCTTTTGCAGCTGAATTCCAAGCTTAAGGGACAGGTCTGGTGTGTGGGTTTTGTTGTGTTTCTGTAAGGCTTTGTGTAGATTTGCAGTGTAGTTGTGAGGTCTGCTCTTTCTTTGATGCTGACTGCCTGTCTCATAGTATGGCTGTGTTGAACTACCATTAAAGTGAGGACTCGACTAATTTAAGTTAGTTTTCTGTTAGTAACAAGCAGTTACCTTAGAAATGCCTCAGTCCATAAATTGCACAACTCATACTGACTCATTTGAGTAGTAGCAATGTTGTAGCTGTTAATGGCCTAAAGATATAAACAAGACAAGATTTGTTGGAAAGGTAACCATTATTATTAAAGCAACTAGACTATTTAGTGCAATAAAACTTAATGCTATTTCTTCCTTAAATAAAGCATTTTAGTAATCATAAGGATTTTTTTGCTAGTGCAGGACAGACCTTACTCTGCTTCAAATCAGAAGAGCACTACCCTATTAGCTTGTGTATGGCTCTCTGTCTTTGAAGCTGATTAATTGCTTCCCTTTGCTAGAACCAGCATGCTTCTGTCAATGGGGATGGCACAGGCCCTTAATTAGCCAACTCTCCTACTGCATCTAAATTCATACAGTGTTACTAGAGTTTTTCTGTACACGAGTACATTTTTTGATAAATGATCTGTGAGCAAACATGTTGAAAACTACAAGCACTGACTCTACAAGGCAAAACCTGGTCCACACTCCTCATAGATATTACGTCAGTAGCAAACAGTTGACTGAAGACAGAGTGCAAATGCCATAGCTACATTGGTTTACAGTTACAGTCACAATTTAGGGCAGCTAATAATTTTGTACTTGGTGGTTGGATACAAGGATATTTTCATCTCACAGTTGCCCCTTCTAGACTTACCTTTGTGCCAGCAAGCAATACACTGATTCACAAGTTCCTGTACACACCTTAGTATGGGGCCTTATGATTTGCCTCTGATGCCAAGCCAGGAAAGTCAACTGTTCTCCTTTGGTCTCTATCCTTATTTATCAAATATAGAGGCAGAAAAAAGTTTGTATGTCTAACAATGTCATAGATCATGTCAGTGACATAGTTCTTTTTAGTAGGATATTACAAGAAATCTCAAAGCATTTAAGCCCCTTGTCCAAAGTTACACACGAAACAAGGTGTGAAACACAAGAACCCAAGATACTACCTTAATTTCACAGGTAATCTCTGTAAAGATAGATCTGTGTTGAAATAAATACAGGTGAAACTCAATGAGCAAAGAGTCAAAAGAGAGAAAAAGGAAAGGTGGTTATAGTGATTTCATTCTACTCAGTCATTTGGGCTGGAATTGATGCAGTGGCTTTCTTGAAGGAAGAAGCTCCGCCTAACAAAGTTTAGATAAAATATATCCTCCCAATTGATTCCTGAAGCTGCCTTTGCTGACAAGTTTTTATGTGTACATTGAAAAGAGCTGTAGAGGATTTTTTCTTTGCAGATGGCCTCCAAATGTGGAATCAAGTCCCATTAGCAGCACAAAGGATGACACAATATAGCTACTATCTTCCTACACTAACAGGGGCAGAAAAAGATGAAGAGATATATTTTAGCCTCATCTTTTTAAGAATGTTCTCCAAGTAGAGGTGACATTAAAAACAACTGAAAAATACAAATTGTAACTATTTTCTCCCTATGTAGGCCTCACTCAAAACTGCCTTATGTTTTCAGACAAAATATACAAATCCCAAAGATAAGCATCCTGAAGATGCATTAATGCCCAAAGCAAAATCACTCTAAAACAAAACAGTAGGCAAGTGAGAACCCACCATCTCCCCACTGCCCTTGCACCCCCTTCAGCAAAATCCTAATAATACAGCAGGGTAGGGGAAAGGGTTCTAGAATCACATACATTCTTTAGGGGGAGGGAAAAGGTGGATCACCATCTCCATGAAAGTTCAACTGATGTGTGCTGTAGGAACCTGGCTTCTGAAGGCAGCACAGCTTCTGGACCAGACAGCTGGTTGGCGTGGAAGTCATAATACAGCACATACACCTCACATATGCCCACTACCAGATGAATCCATATCTCCTTCTCTTTATCCCTTATCCCATCCATTTTGGATTGCTCTGAGGAATAATGAGGGCACCATTCTACTGGTAGTGCTTTTTCCTTCTACCTGCTGTAGGATGTGCCATGTTCCTTACCGGGTCTAACAGCATGCCAGTAGTAGGATCAGACTCCAACAGGCAGGGCAGGGGGTGAAGCTGAGGGAGGGCTTGGATGACCTTGTCATCCATGTCTGCAGGGAGGCTGCAAACTGCTGGAAGATCTGTTGAAGTTATTGAGCTTACTATAAAGTAAGTAAACCACTCAAGTACTTGAGGTTCAAAGCTCTGCAGTACTCCACCTGTGTAGCCTGTGGTGGCTGGGGACCCTGCATTTTAACCAGAAGCTGAAGCCTTGCAGTACACCACCTCAGCTAACAGTACAATGGCAAACTCAAAATAACAACCTCAGCTATTCGAGGAATATGGGAACTTTGGAAATACAATTTTAGAGGACCTGGACTCTGTAAAGCCTCCTGATTTATGTACATATTTTTGTCTACATTTCTCACTTGAAAGCATTTGCCTCCATCCTGCAGCACTGCTCCCATTAGCCTGGACAGCCTGTTTGCAAAGAAGCCCTAAACATGCTCTTCAATCTGGATTTGCACTACTGTGGCCACAACACCACGCACTTCCCATGAAATTCCCACTGTCTGATGTAGGATTAGACCCACAGGAAGCAATAAAATATGTTTGCTGAACCCAGAGTATCACAGGAAATTAACATATGACAATCTTTAACGCATTGTTTTAATAAATTATATTTTTGTACTAAATTTTAAAGACCACTGTGAAATCTGAGAAAGGAAGCTGGGGGTGGTCTTGCTGCTTTTTCATAATGCCTTGTATGCACATCACACTTGTTGGTTGGGTTTTTTTTCCCCTCTTCATACTACTGAAACCTTAAAACAGCCGGGGAGACATACCAGCATTTGTGAGCATTTTGGCTGCAAGCACTCCAGATAGTCCTGTGAACTAGAAGCCCATTCTAAACAAGAAGAGAGAGGCACTATCTTAGTGATACACTTTGGTTACAGAACATAAATTAGGTAGCAATATGAAATGGGGACACAAAAGTAGCCCATATGAGCCAGACAATTAACGCATAAAGAGAGGAAAGGGCTGACAGTGAATCCTCATTAGATGTGGGAACAGTGTGTTATTAGCATGCTTTTTTAAACCTCAGAAGTTTAACAGGAGAAAAATATGTTTCTTTATGCCTCAGATCTCCTCTTTAGTTAATGGAGGTTTCAGGCTCCCCTTCCCCCCTTCATTGCTGAAGAGGCTGCCAAGTTTTCCCAGACCTAAAAGCAACAGCTTTCTGTTAAACGTTACTTCATGCTTCTGGTATTAATCTAATAGAGGGCTAGATGGGGAGGAGGGGGAACGAGCAATGAAAGCTAATTTCCTGCCATGTAGTGGGAAATACATAGAAAATTCAGACCTAACACTAATTTTAACAGCTGGATGGCTGCTTTGGCTTTTACTTGCCATAGGAACATGCAACAGAATCCTTTTGGGGTTTTTTTTATTATAAAAAGAAAACAGACATCAAGCAAAAGGCAAAATAAAGAGGTTTGCAATTGTAAATACCCTGATTAAAACATCCAATTCAATGACGCTTGAAATATCAACATATTTTGCAAATTGCCTCTCATTTCTATTAACATTTCTAATAAGAATGTTCGTAGAAACAGAAAATATACAAGGAAATAGTCTTGCTAATAAGCACTTCAACAAATATTTACTTGGGAAGGAATCCAGCAGCCACTTTAAAAAGAGTCTTAGAGGGTTTGAGAATCATGCAATTAGGACATTGAAATAAAACTCTCTGATGGAGGTGAAAAAAATCATGTCAAAAAGAGACTTGTGAACACTCAACATACAAGTCAGAGACAACAGTTCTGCAGCAGCTCATGAACATATATAACATACACTGAGGAACTGTTAGCAGCACCTATCTCAAGCATGCTTAAGTGGGTAACTTCATATATTCAGCCTCAATTCTCTGGGTAAGTTCTTTATTAGAAAAGACTTGACTGTTTATTCTGATAATAATTTAATTTCCGAGAGGGTGATAATTAAAATACTTTTTTTTTCCTCATTTAATGCTTTTTGCTCAGGCTTTGCTCCACCTGTTTCTTACACAACATATGGCTCGCATCATGACATATTGCAGAAGATTTTTTTTTTACATTGATGCAAAGAAAGCTGAACATGGTACACATGTCGAAATTGAATGCTGTTTTGTAGATAAAGCAGGACTATAACTTGTTTGTGCAAGCTGTGTATACTAGGAAGGATTCTTACTGCAGATTACCCTGATTATAAAGCTTTACCTGTCCACTGATGCATGCAAACAACAGAATACGGTAACTGTTTATGTCACTAGCAGCTGCCAGTTGTTAGGCTGAAAATGTTAATAACCATTTTCCTCGGTCTCAGGCTTGCATTAAGCAAACTGGAAGATTCAAAGTCTCTCAGGGGTAGTGATGGCAGAAAAACCCCAGAAGCTAACACCCAAAACATTGAAGTAGAAGCTACGCTATGTGAGCTGGGAAGCTTCTCAAGGGGCAAATAAACACAGGACTGGAACATTTGATAGCTTGAAGTACTGATGGGCAGGAGATACAAACAATAAAAGCCTTCAAAAGAGAATGAGAAAATGAAAAAAGTTGCTGTAGATCTCACATTAGAAAGAAGTTTAAAGACATGGAGCTTTGTAGGGTATAATGCTGCTGAGAAGGCAGAGACATCTAAAAAGAAAACCATTTCCAGTTTCTTTATTCTGTGTTAATAATAAAAAGGGACTTTATGCACAGTTTTTATGTTAACAGAACTATTGCCATTGCTCCCTCTGTACTCCAAAAATTCCAGCTGGTATCAGGCTTTCCTTGTAATGGAAACTAGCTGGCTGAACATCAAAGACTTGATAACAGCTTATACAGAGACAGGACAGCAATAGTCAGTTATGCTTACTATTAAAATAGTGGGTTTGCCTGTCCTTTTTTTCTTTTTCTAAGAGAAGTTAGATAGAATTTAGCAATGCTTAAAATAGTGCCACTTGTATCTAGACACAGCATAGGAAGAGACTATTTGTTTGGGAGAAGCTAACAGCTCGATTTTTGCTAAATATGCCATGGTCAGGGCTATGAGCACCGTGAAGTCACTTCACCCAGTCAGAGAGCTTTTAAATGACCAAAAAACTGAAATAGGAGTTTTGAAAAACAACATTATATGAGTACTCTGTTTATTTGAAGGCACAGAAATCACCAGCCCTGATATACATTGTCTTAAGAGCATGAATACTCCAAAGAACCTAGGAAAATGAGTGAAAAAATTGTCAAATAAGTGGAAATAGGCCTTTTATTTATAATTTTGATATGTTAAATTATAATATTTCCCTTTGAAAGACATATCCAGTTCAAACAATTCCCTCTCAGTCTTACTTTTGCATATTTTTATTTTTCATTTCTGGCCACAGCAAGATTGCAGGTTCAGTTTCAAGACTACACTAACTTTCTGCGTAGTGCCAAATGACATCTGTACAACATGAAAGCAATGTGATCCGTGCCACTTTGCAGAGATTTAGGAGTTATGTTGAGCCTCACAGCTACCAGGGGCTGAGTATCTATATAAATAAGACATTTTACTTATCTGGAAAAAAAAATTGTTTTTCTTTTAAAAATATTACAGTCTCTCATTTCTTTTCTTTTCTTCTTCATGCCTGATCATATGTAAGGGGAAAGAAGAAACGGCCTTTGTTAGTTCTTTCCTGGGCTGGCAAGAAGCCTAAAGATCCAGCTGACAAAAACCTCAAGTCAGCAAATCCAATTGGAGGAAATGTGTTTTTGAGAGTCCCCATTTTACAGTCTCTCAGCCTCTCCCTGACACGTTCAGAGTGAATGCAAAGCTCAGTGGATCAACTTGTGTCTCTCCTACCCTTCTTTACACCTGTAATGAATGTGGCATCCCATGCTCAGAGGGAAGCAGCTTGAGAGAGCTATCTTAGTCTATACAATATACAGTCAGCAGAAGTTAAATACTCAGGTATTTAACAGGTGATGAGAACAAACTGAAGGGTCTATCTAGTGTGTTAGTTAAGATGAATATAGAAAATTGTTAGTCAGAGGAATTCAGTGCTTTTTAAGGAATTAACACAGTAAATAAAGATTTCACCAGGCAGCACAGCAATCTGAACTGTGGCTTTGCAAGGACTGAAGTGGTTCATCCTGCAAAGCACTTCATATAACGTCAAAATAAATACTTATTTCTCACGCAGTTTTCTTTCCTGAGCTTTTCCTTAGCCAACACAACAAGTGAGCACTGTTCTTTCTGGTCTTACTCCTCCCCTTTCCTTAGCAGTCCTTTGGTATTTACCTCCTCTCGTTTTGGATTTCCTGTCTGCACCCCAGGGAAAGGATTTTCCTGTGAGAAACAAATGTCACGCTGTTGATCTGTTCAGATGCCAATAGGCCCAAGTCTATCTTCCATGTGAGGGAAAGCTGTCATCTACTTGCTATTAGAATAGTATTGCCTTTAGATGATTTTTTTTTTTTCCCACTGACTCAGTTGGAACTAGTTTTCTGGTCCCTAGCAAAGCTGCTTTTTCCATGTATTCAATTAAAATGGATGCAATTGATTTAGGCAAATGAAGACCTAAACTGGAATAAATCTCAAAATTAAAACCAAACATAAAACATTTTGAAAACACACCTGCTTTTTACAGGGTCCTGTATATCACATATCTTTTTGGTAACTGCATTTGATATTTTGGTCTGAGAGGAGGAAACCAGTTGAGATACCCTGTATGTATCTCATCTGCATATTTACAGAGAGAAGGGCACTGTGACTCTTCCAGAAGCACCCAGATATGGTGATATTAAACATACACAGCTGTTTCTGAAATTACAGAAGGTGTTTTTTCATGAGGGGGGAACCTTCCTGGCAATTCACACCTAGCTATTCATGGTAATGAAAGCCACCAGCAGGACGTTGAAGGAAGAAAGTTCTGCATCAAAGCAGCAAAAGTGCCAGAAGATAAGTCTGCTCAGATAGTTGAGACCCAAGACTTGCTTCACCTCAAAGACAGATTAGAGCTTTTGTCTTTCTCCACTGACAAAATAGACCAGTAAACCTTTATTTAGCCTTTGGGCTGGATCATGGCCAAGGCTGCTGAGCCCCTAGGCAGCTTGTTGACAGGCTTTGGAAGTGCTTGGGAATGACAGAGGTGTCACCTCTCCTCTCTGGCTCTACAGAGGCCAGAAGACACACACAATTGTGCTGTAAAGACAGAAAAATAACTTCTGGAAGATCAGCAGGGAATGTGTTTCTTCTTCTGCATGCTTGAGTACAAGGTGTGCACGCTATATTGAGTCTACGTAATACCAGCAGAGTGCAAAAGTCTGGCTCAGGACCATGGTAGGATATATTGTTTAGTGTGGTTATGTTTAGAGGTCTACAGAGGGTTTAGGGCTTAGGATGTAGAAATTACCTTAGATCTCTTTGCTATCCTCTTGTGGTACTTTATAAGAGATGTTAGATAGCCATGATTGCAACAACTCGGCTGTGGCAAACAACAGTCTGTGACTTTGAATGGGTCATACTGT
>JAOEGS010004202.1:0-38362 GCA_025447755.1 Corythornis vintsioides
AAATAATGGGAATAACGGGACCTGGGAATAACACTGGGCTTCCCTCCGGTGGGAACGAGCCAAGAGCCAGCATCACCCAGAGCACACACAGGCCTGGCTGGTTAAAATAATTCCAAATAATCGTGGTAATTGTCCTCTCTGCCTACTGGCCAGTTGCCCAGGAAAACACACAGCCCTCGGATTGGTCTGCATGGATCAAGGCAACGACTCCCTTACATTTTCCCACTGAAACACGACAACAGAAGAAAGGTTTTAAAAGAAAAAACACACCAAACAAACCACAGAACAAAACATCAGACTAACCCAAAACAAAAGCAGCTTTTCATGCAGGGATTGAGCCACCAGTTAGACCTTCTGAATCAGTTCTGAGCTGCATCCCCTCAGCCAAGCGACCTTCCAGGGACAGGAATTTGTTGCTCACTCTCCCAGAGCTTGCAGGTGTGCAGAGCAAAACCACAGCAGAGACCAAGAGCAGAGCTGCACCGACGTGCAGGAGGTAAGATGAACTATAAACAGCATGCTCTGTCAGTGCTGCAGCATCATTACACAAACCCACAATACCAGGTTGTAATGCTCTGCAGTGAAAGCAAGAGGAGCAGCTCTTCAGACTGCAGCAATGCTGCCTTTTAAGTGAAATTACTCCATAGCAGGCACAGATTAAACTCCTTCAAAACATGACCTTCTTCCCCCAAAAAGAGGAAAATGAACCCTGGTTTTGGCTTTCCTTCCTGAGTTAAGCAGCATCCCCTTGATGGATAAAATGATAGCTACTGGCAGTCATGGTAGAGATCTGTAGAATGCTTTTGGAGGGGCTGGAATCAAGGCACAGAGCGAGGAGCTGGGCAGAGGATGTCAGCAGGCTGCCCTTGAGCCCACTAAACTTTGTTTTTTTAAAGCTGGAGTTCACTTCTCGTGGTAATGTGCTCCCTGGAAGTTCTTCACTTGCCTGGCAGCTCCCGAGAAAGAAACTGCAGCAACCTACCCAAGTGTTTCACCTCTTGCTGCAGCCCGAGGCCAGAGCCGACCTGGAGCACACCGGTGCCAACCTCAACAGTCCACAGAGCTGCAGGCAAGCTGCATTTTTAATAGCCTTATAAATAAAGGTATAAATGAATCATCTCGCACAGGCAGGGTACCCTCTGACTTGCTGCCAGCTGACAACACAGAACAACACTCACAGACGGAGCGTGGCCAGGGCCAGCCTGAGCAGCACGTGGCGCAGAGCCGGGCTCGGAGATGCCTCCGGCTCCAGAGTCCAGCACACCCAGCTCTGCTGCTCCCACAGCTGTTCCCACCTGGACAGAGATATTGTCCAGGCACCAGGGCTCCTCACACAGCGTTTCAGATGCCCATTGGCACGGTGGGTGGAGATATCTGTCACTACTCCTGTTCTGCAGATCGGGTGCTGGGCACCTCTGAGGAAACACGTGGAGCTTTTCATAGCAAACCCTGACAGAGAGGAACCTGCCCCAGAGCAAACGCCTGGTGCCCTGGCTCACAGAACTGACTCTGTGCACATCCCTCTGACTCATTACACCGAGGTGGCCCTGCCTTTGCACTTAGAATCTCCTCCCGAGGTGTGGTTTTCAGGATTATCATTCACTAATTATTATGGCTGTTTCTCCATCCTCCCAGCCAAGTGGGCAGAGCAGCAGCAGCAGCAGCAGCTCTGCTGAGGGAAGGGTGTCCCCGCCAGCTCCCTGCCTTAACCTGCAACAGCTTCCACTGCCTCCACTGCACCTGCAGATTTCCTAGACAAAGGGATTCCTGATGGGATTTTTGTCTGGTTTGGGTGGGGTTGTTTGGTTTGGGCCTTCTTGGTTTGTTTGTCAGCTTTGTTTATTTTAAAAGGAAAATATATTTTAAATATTTGCAACTGAACGTTCAAAATGCATCTGGAAGTTCACCAAAATTATTCAACAGTTACGTGGCTTCCTCATGATCTTTTCTCAGCATACAGCAGAAATAGAAGGTTTGTAAGGGGACACTGGAGGTGTCCAGAGTTGTCTCTACTAACAGTTGTCTGTCACAAGAGTTTCTCAGTTGTAAGACAAACCTCAGAAAAGGATTAAATTACCTGGAAATAAACAGGCTGCAAAATATATTTGAAAAGGTTTCTATTTAGGTTCCTGAGGTTTTAGATAAGCACTTTGGGTGTATTTTGTACCCTTTCCTTTGCAATGTGGATATATTTTAGATCTCTTCAGATCCATCCTTTAGATTCCAGCCACACCAAGGTCCCTTTGTTGCTGTGCCCTGCAAAACTCTCCTGTCAGTACTGCCCATCATCTTTGCACCATGAAAAGAAGCTCACAACCCATGAAAGGCAAAAGTGTTAATATGGGTGGAACCTACTCAGTTACACTGACACAGTCAATAAAATTGGAGGTATGGACTCCACGGTCAGGCAATAATCACACTTCTCCAGCCTCAGCTGCTGGATTCATCTAACCAGGCAAAATCCTTCAGAAATCCTACAGGGCAACCTTTCCTAAAGGTAATTAAAATAGTAGAGTCATTAGCTATTCATTTTGCTCTGCACAGTGCCCGTCCTAAAATGAGTCAACGCTCCCAGCTCAGTGTCACAAAACTGATTATTTTTCACCTTTGCTATCAGAGCAACCCACCCCTCTGTGCTGCAGAGGTGCTGGCTGGGCAGAGCTGGCTCAGGGACTTGATGTGGCTGCAGCCCTGCCAGACTCGGCCTCCTCTCCTCTGAGCATGGCATCATTTGCAAGAAGAAGAGTAATAAAGAGCATTTTTCTCCCCTGCCATTGTCACCTCAGGGACACATGGACTGTGACTGTAGGGATGCACAGCTGAGGGTGACCAGGAGAATCCAGAACTCCACAGGCTAAGGCACAGGATTTACAAATAGAGAGGGAGAATAACAAAATACAGACCCATTCAAAAAAACAAAAGATGTTGCACATCAGATGCCATGGAAAAGGCATCTGGGACCAAGCCAAGGAGTGTCTGGTTTGGAAGGATGGCAGCCCATGAGGAGGAAAAACCCCTGAGAGATCCCAACTTGAGGTTGCTCTCCATGATCTAAATTCATCCTAAAATACTAAATTAACCAAAGAATTATTCAAATCGTGAGCAATTTGAATAGGTTAGGGATCCAGAAACATGTGCAAAAAGCTGCTACAAACAATTCTCTGGCAGAGGATGTATCAGACTCCACCGAGCTGGGGCCCTACTGGCTGTGCTTCTATTAAACATTAATGACTTCAGCCCCACGAGCGAGGGAGCTGTGACTGACACCAGGATGGGAATGATTACAAGTGCTTTGGCAGGTCGGAGTAGAATTCAAAGTGATCTTGATAAATTGGAAAATGGTCTGAAATCAAAGAGACAAAATTCAATGGAGACGAGTGCACATACAAATGAGAGGGGAAACAACTGCTCAGCCACCGGCGGAGGGATCGTCCGCTAGGCAGCGGGGCTGGAAGCAGCAGTGATGCTGACAGCTGCAGACAGGCTGAGCATCAGTTAATAATGTCATCTTGTCACCAAGGTAATATGCTGGGATGTGCAAAAGCTGGAGTAAGGTGTCAGAGATGCAGAGAAACACTCCCCCTCTCCCCGGGGCTGGGGCTGGGGATGTGTCGGGGCATCGTGTCCTGGGAGGGCTGTGAGGGCTGGAGGAAGCCCAGAGAGGCCCAGGAGGAGCAGGACTGTGCTCTGAATGACAGATGGAAGGAGCCAGGGTGGCAGAAAAGGCTGGGGAGGGCTGGGGGGAGCATGGAGCTGCTGTTGGTTAATGCCCAGAGCAGTGCTCAGATCAGCCAGTGAGAAAGAAGTTTAAACTCTCTGGAAAGTTAATTAGGAGAGCCTCTTCCTTGTGAATTTTGAGACAGATGTGACACAGTTTGGTACCTGCCTCTGACTGACCGGTCTCCTGGAGCATCTTGCAGCTTCTCTTTCATTCCCTGACACCCGTGCACCCCTTCAAAACCTTTCTCAGACCTGCTTTTCATCCAGCTTTGGACCCAGGCTCACGTGCTCCACTGATCCAGTGGGACGTGGTGCCCTGGCAGTGATGGCTAGCTCTAGGCTGATCAATCCCAGGGTCAGGACAGAGCATTGTCCAGACCATTCCACCTCTTGGAAGCACTATTTGTCATGCTGGATAACCTGCTGGATAACATTTATCCTCTGATACAAAAACAACTGCTGCAGACCCTCCCACACTGCTCTGAGGGCAGCTCCCCTTCACCCTGGGCATCTCTCATTGCAGGGCTGAGCCTCATTAGGTTTCCAGCTCCCATCTCTAAGCCCAGCTGATATAGAGTGTATTGACAGGTGGGGTTTGGGTTTTTTTTTCCTAAACAAGCCAACACTTTTCCACAAAAGGCATAATTGACAGAACACTTATTGTCTGTAACAGTCATTAAAAAAAAAAACAAACCAAAAAAATCAACACAATTACCAAGCCTAAAGAGAAAAGTCACTGTTTAAAATGCAGATTATCTATTGGAAGATGGAATTTTGTGCTAAAGTCAAGTCAGGCCATATTTCACAGCTGGATGTTTATAAAGTTCCCATGTAAACTTTATAAAGTTTATGAAGATGGGAACTTCATTATGTTCCCATCTTTAAGGAATGTCCCTAAAAGGACTAGTCCCTACAGACAGGACTAGGTGCCTGGTCAGGGCTGTGCCCTGCGGTGTGGATCCCACACAGACACAGGGATTTAGCATAAAGGAGAGTCAGCAGCAGATCATTGCAGCCCCCAGCTGGGCAGCACTTGCACACTGCTTCTTCACCCACCCCCAGGAGGCTGGGGATGCTCACAGTGGCTGAGGCTTTCTGCTGGCAGAGAGGACAGTTGGAGGCAGTCTGGTGCTTGGAGACCTTCTCAAGTGCTGAGCATCAGCACCAGCTTTTGAATCCAAACCCAATCTGAGCTTCTTTGGTCACGAAGTACAGGACAACACACAGAACACAGCTGTCCCACGACTAACCCTTCAGGTTTGTCACTCACAGTGATCACCTAGAGGATATCTGCCTTGAAAAGGCAGGTTCCCCTGCAGCAGGAGCAGACAAAAAGGACAGAGTTTCCTGTGCTCACTCTGGCATGTAAGAGACCTGCCTTCACCTCTGCAAACTGGGTACAACAGCCATTTGTTACATGCATTAAAATTATAATAACGCTTCTGCTGGTGCCATCAAGATGATATTAGGAAGCCCCACGTTCCCAAAGGGAAGATTAAAGTGCAAGCCTAATAGTGTGATTTGTTCATCAGCAGAGCACTCTTGTGCAGCTTGGAACAAAACATTCCCAGCAGAAATCTCCAGCAGAGCCTGCGAGAGCAGCAGCTGGACCAGACCAGCTCTGGGGGAGATCAAAGCTGCTTCTCTGCTTTTGGTCATCAGGGGCTTTTGAACTCTGGAGAAGCTGGAAAAT
The DNA here is from genome assembly GCA_025447755.1 of Corythornis vintsioides. Taxonomy (NCBI): domain Eukaryota; kingdom Metazoa; phylum Chordata; class Aves; order Coraciiformes; family Alcedinidae; genus Corythornis; species Corythornis vintsioides. Next base: position 5,414 of record JAOEGS010004202.1, read on the forward strand.
CTGTCTGACCTGTCACACAGGTCATCCCCTCCACTGGCCATTTAACAGCAGCTCCATCCATCCCCAGGCAGTGCTCATGGAGGAGCTGGAACAGCCTTTGTCTGGGAGCTAAAGCGACATTTCTAACCCAGGGAAAACTGTATTCACCACCTTCTTTGAGCTCTAAAAGTCTCTGTTTGTCTTTCTGGGAGATGAATCACACAACCTTTTGCTAACTTGGCTGCTGCACTTTCACCAAGCCCAAGATCAACAGCCCTTGTTTGCTGTGAAAATCCCCCGAGCACCCCAGGAGCCAGAGAACACACCAAATTGTCATCCCAGGCTGCACAGAGAGGGCTCTGACTGGCAAGCCCTGTGTCAACAGGGCTCATTGTCAGGAGGAATGGTAGCTCTCCCACAGTAAAACACATCGTGCTGTTAGGAGTGCACTGCATCACAAAAATCAGCTTTTACCTTCTCTCCCAGCTCTGAATTCTCAAAGTTGCTTCCCCTGTATCAGGCCAGGTCCACTCCTAATCTTAATTAGCAGAGAAACTCAACCCCTGCCAAGCTCTGTGCTGCTTGATGGCAGAGCTGAGGAAGTGCTGGGGGTACTCGTGTGACACCAAACCCGCTGAATTCTCTAACTCCAGAGCAGCGATGGGAAGCAGCAGAGGAGGAGGGTGCCAGCAGGGTGGCACAAAGGGGCTCGGAGCCCTGCCCGAGTGGGGCACCCAGCTGCTGATGCTCAGCACAGTCCTCAGGACAGACACAGAACACGGAGGATCCACTGCATGTTCCGAGTGGTTCAGGCCTTTTCCAGCTAATGTTCCTGCAAAGGAGAGAGATAACGAGGCCCAGAACTGGCAGAGGGTGCTGCCAGCAGAATTCAAACGGCAGAGGCTCCAGCACGGAGAACAATTAGAGGGCCAATTAACAGCCAAGCAATAGATCTCCTGACCAGAAAGAAGGATGGTTGCTGAAAGTGGACTTTATCGACTCAGCAATTTCCCAGCTGATTTATTTCGAGGGAAAAGGTGGATTTTTTTTTTTCCTACTCTCTTCTTATCATGTCTCCAGCTAGTTGGACATTTCTCTGTTACTTTGCCCATTTAAACCCTCAGTTACAATAACCAGGAATATAGCTTTTTACTTTGATTTTCTTTCCACTAAAAAGCCCTTGGGAATAGGAAGAAAATACATGAGGGAGCGCAAATAATGGAGAAAATCACTTAATCAAAAAGCTGACAAACTCAGGGCAATAAAATGATTATTTTCCCCAGAACATATAATTAGCTCTAATCCTTCACTACAAACTTTCATTGAAATTAGGGACATGACAGGTTTATAAATTTATACTTCATGGGTTTCTTGTTTGTTTGTTTTTATAGTTAACAAAAAATATATATCCAAGAGTGCCAGCGAGAGGACAAGAAACCAGGCAGGCACTGAGGAGTGGTTTGGGTTGGAAGGGACCTTAAAGAACATCTCGTTCCAACTCTCATTCCATGGGCAGGGACGCCTCCCACCAGAGCAGGATTCTCAGAGCCCCATCCAGCCTGGCCTGGAACCCACGCAGGGATGGAGCATCCCCAGCTTCCCTGGACACCCTGTGCCAGGGTCTCACACCCTCACAGTGAAGAACTTCTTCCTATTTTCCAATCTCAATCTCCCCTCTGCCAGCTTGAATCCATCACCCACTTCCACATGCCTTCCAAACACCCTCCAGATGCTGCCAAACCCACCAGACACTGACACTAGAAGTGCTTTCCAAAGCCTCAGCCGTGACAGCACCCTGCTCAGCATCACCAACAGCCCTGCACTGGCACCATCCACACCACGCCATGCCACGCAGGGAACCTTGGCACCCTTCCACCCAGGAGAAGCTTTGCAGAGCCAGAGGACACGGGTCAGCACCTGCAATTAACTCACGGAGGGGCTCTGGAAAACAAGGCATTTGCATCAAATTAAAATGGATCGACCCAGGTCTGTTTTGCCAAGATGGGTCTCATCAAGCCTGGTTTGCATAAATATTCTCATCAGCGCTCCCGCCTTGCCCCTCTCCTTACACTCACTGATAAAGTTATGCTTTCCTCACAAAAATTATTCATGATGTTTATTCATGATGCTGTTGTGTGGGTTGTTTTTTTTCAGGGAGCTGTGATCCTCAGGAGAGCTGAGGCCCCCGGGGTGAACACCAGCAGTGGGTGGGCACCCTGAACCAGCTGCCACTGGAGAGGTGGGAGTGGGGGCTGCCAGGGCAGCAGGGCTGGGATGGAGTTACTGACACCATAGCCCTGGGGCATCGGGGGGCTACCTGACCACGTTCAGAGGCACAGGGGTGGCTGGAAGCCTGCAAAGCTGGTTTTGTAGGGAGACAGGTTACAGGGCAGTGGAACAGCTGCTGTGCCCAGGTCTGCAGCGGGGAGCTGACGCTGCCACAGCAGCTCTGCATCCAGCTAAGAAAGTCATATTGAGAGTCAAAGGCTGGAAGGTGGAACTAAAATCCAGAGTAGGAATAAAGTTAATTAAGCAGTGAAGCAGCCAACCTAATACAGAGCAGGTTCTCCATCACTTAAGGACTTAATGACATGATTATCCTTGCAGAGGTGCCCTAGCTCAGGGGTTAGGGGTGCCAGGGAGAGCTCTGGGTGGGAGCCCTGTGCCTGCAGAGACCCTCCTCAGGCTCTTACCACCCTCAGCAGGGCCCTACCCTGGGACTGGGAACTGGGCTCAGCCCTCTCCCCAAATAAATTTCCCCTTGCTGCTTTTCTGGGTGACAAGGAGCAATTCAGGTTGCAGTTTTACAAGTTTAAGCTCATTTGTAACCCCGGGTATTGGTGCCAAAGTCACTCTGGGAAGTGGGTATTCACAATCCAAACCATTCCGTGGCATTCCTGAATGAAGCAGCAGCCAAATCACTTCAAAAAGCCCTTGGGCCTCTGGTTTCTCTGTGGTGTGGCAAAGCTGATGACACCCACCCCACCCAGCAGCCAAACTCTGCACTCTGCTGCCAGCCAGCTGCTGCCAACCCAAGTGCCAGGTGAACCTTCATGCTGCCAAGTGGACATCACATCTGGGCAAGAGATGTGCCTGACTCCGCTCTCCAGAAGCCAGGGAGGATCTCGTATTTGTCTGAGCCTGGTCTCCTGCTCTTCATCACCATTCCTGGTCTGCAGCTTGGGGTGCCACTTTGCCATGCTGTTAGAAATGCCACGTGAGATCTCTCTGCTCTGTGGCATCGCTTATGGACCCGTCTGCACCTCAGTTCCTCCAGCTCTGGGCAGAATGCTGCAGCCCTGGACCCCCTGCTGTACCTCCAGCTTGCTCTCACAGCCCTTTCAGAGGGTCCCTAGGTGAGGCTGACCCAGACCCACTGTCTGCAGGGAGCAGCTGCAGGCTGGCACCTCGCCTGGCACACAGCACGTGTCAGAAGGAATTCACCAGGCTCTCCTGCTTGCTTCCCTCTCTGCCTTCAGCACCACCTGAATCCTGGCAGCTTTTCTTCCAGCTTTGAATTGATTTTGACTTTGTTTTTTTTTTATGTTTTGGATTTCTGCACAACCTGGAGGCTGAGATTTTATGAACTCCCTCCTCATTTCTGCAGCTGAATGTGCTGGGCTCCTATCAGACTATGAAGGGACTTCACTGGGGCTGGGAACAACCAGCAAGTGCCACGTCAGTGCACAGGACAATCCCCAGCGGATGGTGGGGAGGCTTCAGCCTTAAAAGGGTCCTGTTCAAAGCACAGGCAATTTGAAAGCATTTGACATATAGGAACTCTATTTTTACACTGCTGGCAGGTAACAGCCACCTGCTCAGGCTGAAGAATCCCTTTGACACACGACCAGAAAATACACGTTGCTGAATTTACACATCCACTACGAAAGCAGGTTCATGAATAAGCACCTACTTGGAAAACATAATTACCAGAAGTAGGACAAATAGAGGAGGAGGGGATGAAGGTTCCCCCCAAGGGTCACATCCTATATTCCTGTGTTTATATATAGATGTCCTAAATAGCAGGCTGAATTAAGCTACATTTGTCCTTTCCGACAGCCCGGCTACGGGGGAGTCGTGTGGGGAACCAGCAGTAAAATTGGAGTTTCTCACTCTCCTGTGTAACCAGAGCACATGGAACGTTAATTAATCTCATATTTGACTTTGGAAATACTTCCCCTTTGGCTTGTAGCATTACTCCTAGGAGCTGTTAATAAGACCTGCTCTCTTACCCAGCCACCATCTCATTTATTGGTCATTAATATCCCAGGAGCTGCCACAGTGTCAGAGAAGCAGGACCCAGAGCTGCCACCCCTGGGGTGAGAGGGGAGCTGAGCAATGCTGAGCAAGAGATAAAGGGCCCTGGGGGGCAAGACGATGGGACCAGACTCTGATTGTCACTGGTGCCCAGGGACAGGACAAGGGGCACTGGGCACAGACTGGAACCCAGGAGGTTCCATCTGAGCAGAAAGTTCTTTGTTGTGAGGGTGTCAGAGCCTGTCCCAGGCTGCCCAGAGAGGTTGTGGAGTCTCCTGCTCTGGAGAGATTCCAACCCCCCTGCTCTGGGTGCCCCTGCTGGGGCAGGGGGGTGGCACCAGAGCATCCCAGGGGTCCCTTCTGACCCTCACCATGCTGGGGCTCTGTGACACATCCACCAGGCCCTGCAAACGTGTCCCCTTGGTGAGCTGCTGCTAACCTGCCATCAGCACGAGCACCAAAGCCAATTTACTTTGTGGTTTGACTGAAGCAAAAATTACATCTACTCCACATCTGGTTTTATGGATTCGCTGTGAAATGACTCAAGCTAAGGCTTTGTTAGAAGAATTTCCTCTAAAATAAAATTTTGTCAATAAAAAGCCATTTCTGACCAGCCTCCCACAGCTGCTGCTTCTGAGAGATCCATCACCAAAGGCTGCGTTTGTGGCCTCGCTGAAGCACTTTCCTCTAATAAGAAAGCTTGTCAATAACTTCACTTTTTAGCTGTTCTTTCCAAAGCTTTTGTAAAGATATAATTGCCAAGAAGCTATAGATTTATTTGGCATCCCTGGCTAGGCCTGAGAAATTACAGCTGTGGCTTTCTGTCAAACACACCCCTGCAGTCAAATCGGCCTGAAATTGTGTACGATGTTTATATGGGAAACTGCAGGAGACAGATTTTTCCATGGACTTCTCACTTGGAAAAAAAAAACCAACCCCAAAATCAACCAACCTAAGAAAAAAACCCCAAACAAACTAGGAAAAAAAAAAAACCAAACCCACCCAATTTAAGTTTAAAGCCAGGAAGAACAATAAAAACCTATTTTCTGGGGAAAGATGTGTTGGAGAGACAGGTCTGGCCAACCACTTCTCAGGGGGCGGTTGGGGTTTTTGGGTTGGTTTTCTTTTTTTGCCAAATCTCTCCAGCTTTTCTGATGTCCAGGGGCACAGGTTGTGCACATGCATTCTTTAAAGGACAATTTGTTTAAGGGGGACAAGTTCCAGAGCATGGTTCTCAGGATAAAGAGATTGGTGAGCCCCTAGAAGGGCAAACTAGGAAGTCTCACTGGGTCAGGAGTACCACAGACTGCCCAAAACATTTCCACATCTATGAGTATTTTTATCAGTGTAACAGGAACAACATCTTCAGTGGCCCCCCGAGACACAGAATATTGGAGAAGTGCAATATGGAATCAGCACACTCACACCCATGGAAGCACTTTCACCCAAGGAAAGCCTTACACACTTACAAATCCCCTTAAAACGGTGAGGTCAGGGGGTGAAACCCCTGCAGATCACAGATCTACTTCTTGCAGCAGCTGCTTTTAAGAGTCATAATCAGGATTTGCATATAAAAGCAGAATTGATTGGGGGTTAATGCAGGGGTTAAGACAGAGCACCCTTGCTACTCGGCTTCCGTCTGTGCTTGAAACACCTTCAGTTCAGCCACTTTTAGTGATGCCAGAAAAAAATTGTTTTAAGTGGAAGAGAAGGACTTCTGTCCTCCACCAACCCTGCTTTTCACATTCTTCTTCTTTAATTTTGTTAAACACTACCCACATTTATCTGCAAAAATGGGTCATTCTGTGCAAAAGCTACTTAAAATTCCCCGCAGTTACTGAGAGATGGCACAGCACACAGAAGCCTGGAGATTTAACCACCTCAGGAGCCTGTTCTCACAAGAAGTGTGCAGCATTTCCACTCACTGCAGCACAGAATTGGTGATTTGCTCCTTTTTGCACAAATCTGCTCCCTCCATTGCTCCCTTATTGGAAGTTTCAGCACAGTAATTTTGACCTTGCCTGCTGCTCCAGCCAGGCTTAGGGACACAGCTTGGATGCATCACAGGCTACCAGAAACAGTGGGATTTTGCAAAAGTTCTGTGCATCAGTACCCAGCTCAGCTGGGAAGGGAGGGCCACACATCTCAGGGGGTGGGGGGAAGGAGGAGAAGTGGTCAGAACAAACAAGAGAAGTCACAGTGCAGTTTTAGTTTTGCTGGTTGTGTCCTATCAATGCAGCTGACTGACCGGAGCAGCTCCTCAAGGGGCAAGGTCCATCCCAGGAGAGGCAGACTGAGCAGAGCCTCCTCAGAGCTGAGACCAGGCACACGAAGTACAAAGAGATGATGGGAACAGCACTGGTTTGCTAAGGAGAAGATGCACCTGAGCAGCCTTATAACCAAACTGGAGAGACATGGACAAGATGGGGAGGGTGCTCCCCTGTGAGTCCCTGGTGCCCATTGCAACTGGTCCCCATGGGACTGGGGAGGTGGTGGGAGATGGAACAGGACAGGCCAAGGGGGCTGTGCCACCAGAAAAGGTGGCAGCAAAGTGTCTCTGCTGCCTGTGACTGCTCCACAGTGAGAGTGGAGCTGGGTTTGTCTTGGTGGAAGAGCAAGAGGCACAGGCTGCAGGGATCGAAATCCACTCTAGATACTTAGGAGGAAATTCTTCCTCCTGAGGATGGAAAAGCACCAGTAAAGTGTCCCAGTGAAGATGAGACTACACACCCCTAAGCTGCGAGTTGCCCAAATGAACCATGCTCTTGTAAAAGCAGGTGGATGGATCAGAAACAGGCCATAAAGCAAATGCCAGCTTTTAAAATCCTGATCTGAAGCAGTAAAATAACCACAGGTTTTTCCTTCCCAGCATGAGAGAACGTTTGGGGGGAAAAAAAAAAAAATCAAATAAAGATTTCTCATAAAACATAAGGATGATGATGGACCAGTAAAATACCTTTCAGATAAGAAGAGGCCAGTCCTGGAAGCACCGTGCTACCCATCACTGTTCCAGCCCTGCAGTGCTGTGTCCTGAGGGGGGCAGTGGGGCAGGGAGCTCCTGGGCAGCCCCTGGGAAGAGGGGCAGGGTCAAGGCTCACCCTGCTTCACCCTTGCAGACAGGGAAACTCTTCAGATGCACTGAGGATGGTTCACCCCCAGACCTTGCCCCTGGGGCACCCTGAAGAACATCATGAGCACCACAAAGCAGCCTGGCTGTATCACACTTGCCAGCCAGTCTGGGCACAATCAGCACCACTGGTTCAAGTCACACCAAGTTATTTCACACTAAAGGAGCCCTGGGGAGGGGTAAAGGGAAGGACTTCCCTCCATGACACAAACCAAGCACCAGAAATGCATCCCAAAGCCACTAGGTGGGTGTCACAGCTCCCCTCAGCCCTGGGGCACCAGCAAGGGGTTCCCAGGCCCCTCTCCCTCTTGAGAAGATGCACTTATTATTCATCAGCAAGACCAGAAGCAGTTCCTTGACCCGTTAACAGGACTTTTCAAGGACATTCAAGACCAGGACATTTTAATGCCTCTTCTGCATCAGCCGTGACCACCACACCCTCAGTGCCACTGCTTAACTCCTGCAGAAGGACACTGCTTTTCCAGGCAGCTCTGGAGGATCAGTGGAGGAAAACTCTGAGCCAAGAAGCTTCTTCAGCTTCTGCTAACTGAAATATTTCTTATTAATCAGAGGTACGTGGATGCTGAAAGGCAGACTCACGTGTGAGAGCCCGGCTGGGCTGCAGCCCGAGCCCTCTTCCCGCTGAATAATGTCACTGCAGCAGCCTACAGAAATTACTGGAGACCGGGGCATTTATCAGTTAAAATTAATCCTTCTCCAAGTGAAAATGCCTCTGCCTTCCAATTAGGCTGCTGTGAGGAATGGAAACAAAGGAAAATTGCTCACCTTAATTAGTCCCTTCGCAGTGGGTTTTTTTGCAAACTCATCTCTCATCGCAGGGGCTGCGGCGGCTCTGCCAGCGCTGGCTGGGGGGGTCTGCAGGGAAAGCTCCTCTGCTGCCTCCCCAGCTCTGTCACACCCTGCCCGGGACAGAGGGAGCCAGCAGCTCATCCTTTGGCCATTGGATATCCCCAACCAGAGCTGGAGAGTGAAAAACAAACACAGTGTTACTCCAAGTGTCACCCTTTAGTGATTCTCATGCAACACGAGGTGTGCTTCGCACCCAGCTCCTCCTTGGAGCAACTTTTCCTTCAGGTCTGGAGCTGTGGTGCTGAGGGACATGGTGCCCTGGCACTGCTGGGGGATGGTTGGGCTCAGTGATCTGAGAGGTCTCTTCCAACCCCAATAATTCTACAATTCCTAGTGTATTTTTTACAGATGTGATGAGGTCTGAGTCATGCAGACTTTACACACTTCATATGATCTAAAAACCGAAGAGTAAGGTTTTTAATGAGCCTGTCATTAAGGCAGAGTTCAGGTAACTGTTAAGCACATCCTTTGGTTCACAGACTCACACCCACCCTCCTGCAGCACAATCAAGAGCTGTTTCAGATCCAGTGGCTCTGAGGGACTTCTAATTTCAAGTTCTGCTGGGCAGGGATAAACTCAGGTTCATTTTAACCTAAAAACACAGGTAACTGCCTTATCAGACCTCTAAAACTGCAAGAAAAGATGAATTAGTGCCACTGTGCCAAAGACCACTAAAAATGCAGGTGCAATACCCTTGTTTTAATGGCTCTAGAGACTGACTCACACACCAATTACAGTTATCTTTACCTCATTAAATGGAAAGTAAGTTTGTTGTCATCTTGCCTCATAAACATTCATAATTGGGAAAAAATGTACAGCAGCTTCCATTTCCATTTTTAACTTCTTCCACAAGAGAGGAAAAAAAAAAAAGAAAGAATTAAACCATTCCTCATTCTTGCCTTCAAGAAGCTGGTTTCTAATTCCACTGTCAGCTACACAAGGAGAATTCATTTTTCACCCACCGCGTGGATGTGAACGTATTTAATGTGTAGATCCATCCTTTCAGCTCTGAAAGGGTCTCTGGGCCCCCCATCCAGCTAGGAGTGACACTGCATTAGCTGCTTGTTGCTGTGAGAGGCCACCCAGTGTGGGTTTGTCACCCAAGAGGTGCCACGGGCTTCCCTGGACAAGGTGGGCACAGCACCCAGTGCCAACACAGCATGTGCTGGTTGGGTCTTCTCTGCTGCATGAGCTCACTGCCCACCAAGGAAGCTCATCCTGCACATCTCCTCCATGCAGCAAACACAAACACACAGCACAAAGCACGAGCTGGGACAAAGTGACTGTTCAAATTGGTCCTGGACTGTCTTAGAGAGAGGCTGGAATCTCTCCAGAGCAGGAGACTCCACAACCTCTCTGGGCAGCCTGGGACAGGCTCTGACACCCTCACACCAAAGAAGTTTTTCCTTGTGGCACCATCCCAGGGGAGGTTGGGGGGGGCTCTGAGTTCCCTGCTCCCTGCAGGGGGGTTGGACCAGATGAGTTTGAAATGTCCCTTCCCACCAAAACCAGCATGTTCCCACTTCAGCTGCTGGAGGACAACCAAAAGCACACTACAGCAGGGGGTCTCCGATCACCCCCAAACACAATCATCTTTTTTTCTCCCCCACAATGTGCTTCAGTTAGTGAGGATGCAATTCCATTGTTGAATTCAGACAATAAAGTCTCCAGCCACAAGAGCAAAGCAATTACAGAATTGTATATTCAAAAACGACCCTCCTAACTCAGCCCTACCTGACCCCCCTCCCCAATTAGCTCCAGACTCTGTAGGAAGATGAGACCTGGTTTGTAGGTGTCTGCTGTGATCTCGGAGGTCTCTGACTCCACACGCTGTCTCCTGAGGAGCTAATTCATTATTCATTTTTACTACCTCTAGTTGTGGCTGAACTGGAGACCCAGCTCAGCTTCAGCCCATCAAGGCCATTCCACAGGGCGCAGGAAGGTTTCTCCACTGATGGTTTCAGAGCCCGGACCAGCAAGGTCAAGCTGCTGTCTACCTGACTAAGGGGCAAGGAAGATGGGTGGTGAGCTCCAGAAGTCCTCCTGCTCCTGGAGGAGCTGCAGCATTCCCTAGGACCCTCATCCATGTGCACACTGCATCCACCCAGGTCTTGTCTCTGTAACCCCTACAAATCTGAGGTCTCTGCTCAGAAACCATCTGGATTCTGGTGCTGCCTCATTCCTGGGGGCAACCAGGGCACTCCTGTGAGTCTGGAGAACTCAGCCCTGATGCTCTCAAAACAGAGAAGCCCCAGCTCTGAAGGGACAGTGCTGGCTCACAGGGGTCCCCACAGCCCCTGGGACAGCATAGGTCTCCCCTGAGTCAGAGCCATGGGGATGCTTCACTGCCCTGCTCTCCCATAAACCCCTTCTAGCTCCTTCTCCCACTTCAAGGAGACCTGCCTTGGGTCCTTTCCCATCTCACACCACAGTCCTGTCCTCTCTGGCTCACTGAAGCCCACACTGACTGATGGATGGATGGGTTGGATGTGAGCTCAGCCTCCCAAACCCCACACTTTTCTGGATGCCTCCAGAGCTGACAAGAGCCCTCCCAGGCTGATCCAGAGAGCACCCCCACATTGTGAGACAAAGGGCACAACAGCCTGGACACGATGTCCTGGTGGTCCTCTGGGTCACAAGAACAGCAGAGAGAGGGGAGATGGAAGGACCATCTTCCCTGTCAAGGTCTGAGACACACAGAGAAGCTGCACACCTTTCTGAACTCCAAGTCCCAGCTATTGGCAGAGCTACAGGATAAACATTCCTCTGCCATGAGTCCAGTACTTGGGTCTAGCCCCGCTTCCCAGCTGCTCACATTGACGAGACTTTGAGGGCAGACCAGCAGGAGATGGATTTTGTTAATTAAAACATTTTATCTCCAGACTTTGTCTGATGACACTGCCTCTCCACAAAAAAAAAGACAAAGCTTCTGCCAGTCCAAAGCGAGTCTCGACCAAACCGTGGTCGTGGGGGCTGGAACCCTCTGAAATATTTAGACCCCTAAATGGATGAAAGACAGTGTTTACTGAATTCCTTGCCAAGGCTTTGGTGGATCATAAAAGTGGAATATTTTACACCAGCCCAACTGAGCTCCTCTGCAGGTTTTCATGTCGGTGGCAGCACTGACATGAGTTATTTGCAGATGAATTTGCCTTTTTCTTCTAACGTCTGTGCTGTTTCCAGCTGAAGTCAGACAATACATTTCCAAACTGGTACAGAAAATATGCTCAGCAAAGATAAAAATACATTAATTCTCCCTGTTGTGCTATTTGTGTTGTTCCCAGCCGTGGGGACACCTTCCCCATAAACAGGGGATGATTTCTGGGAGGAGTTTGCAACACCAGGCTGATGCATTCCCCGAGAGGCTGTGGTGCAGGAAGACCTCAGTCGAGTTTTGTCTCAGCTCACTGTATTTCAAACCATGCAGAGGCTGTGAGAAACTGGAATCAAAAAACAGCCACAGCAGGAAAAGCTGCTCCCCTGAGCTGTTCTCTCTCCAAACCTCCCCTGGTCTCCCCAGCCAGGACAGCCACAGGGCCCCTCTCCAAAGCCACCACTCACCTCCCCAGCATGGAATTTGCCCCTAAACACACTCCTGGCTTTGGCTCTTGGCTTGGAGCCCCATTCCATGCAAAGCATCATCTGCTTGCAGGTGCCCATAAGTATCTAAAGGGTGGGAGTCAAGAGGATGGGGCCAGACTCTGATTGTCACTGGTGCCCAGCCACAGGACAAGGGGCACTGGGCACCAACTGGAACCCAGGAGGTTCCATCTGAGCAGGAGACAGAGAAAGTTCTTTGGTGTGAGGGTGTCAGAGCCTGTCCCAGGCTGCCCAGAGACGTTGTGGAGTCTCCTGCTCTGGAGAGATTCCAAGCTTACCCCCTGCCCTGGGTGCCCCTGCTGGATGGAGCAGGGGGTGGCACCAGAGCATCTCCAGAGCTCCCTTCCAGCCCCAGCATGCCGAGATGCCCAGCAGGATGGCTGGGGGAGGACAAGAGACCTGAAGCCCCTTTCCGCAGGCAGCAGCAGGTGCCTGGGTGGGGGGCAGTGGGAGAGCCAAGCCTCTGCCCAAGCCCTCAGCATCCCTGACCATCACCCTGGCCCACACCGTGCTCCCCAGCAGCACCAGCACACAACCTCCCACACAGGCTCAGACCTCCCAAAGCTCTCCTTTAAGTATTAATAAGTTTTTCTACTCTAAAAGCCTCTACAAAAATTCTATCCATTCTCAGCTGTTGTCTAATGATTTCTTACTACGTACAGAGAGAATAAAATATTCCAAACAAATGCAGCCATGCAGAATTCTGGCAGCATATTTCAATTTTAAGAGCCTGATGATATTGGCTAAACAGACGTGGGTTTTATTCACTGTGGTGTCTTCTCTCCAACACACAATCTCTTTAAAATCCTGAGGGAGGCCCATTTTAATTTACAGAAATTTAATGACAATATTACATTGGAAATTAGAGTTAAGTTTTTAATGGCATATATTCCTTCATCCCACTAGTAGAAAGTGTGATTGCAATAATAATCGTTTAATAGAGCCACGTGGGTAAATATCAAAGCATTCATAGCAGTTTCTTGATGCTACGCTCACAAAAAGTTCAATCATCTTTTTTTTTCCAGTGAATTTTCAGTGCAGGTGAACCAAAGCATCTTGGCCTTGCTCATTGAACTGAAAAGCTTTATTCCTGTGGAACAGAGAGGTGACAGAAGCCCTCTCCTATGGGCTGTCCCCAGCCCTCCACCACTCAGAGCATCTTCCCTAAGCCCAGGGCTCTGAGCAGATGCCTGCGGCTGTCCACAGGTGAAGATTTCCAGGCATGTCCATACTGAGGACCATATTTTTGGCTGAGATACTTCATCCTAAAGCCACATTCAGCCCCTTCTCCTGCCCTACACGTACATCAGTGGCAACTCCAGCAGTCACAGCTGCCCTTTCACTTCCAGCATTGCCTTGCTAGGTCAAGTGGAAGTCTCTGCTACAACCCCTCAGCTTCTCAGATCTCCACCCCTCACATTAAATCAGCTACTCTGGCTGCTCAGAAGACACCTCCTCATTTGGCTGTGTCAAATACTCATATTTTTCAAACCAAAAAAGGTTTTTTTCAAACAAGCTTATCCATCTGTCCAACTGTCCTGGCCCAATGTTATTTACAAACCCAGGAGTGGGGTTATTTTTATTATCTGCAAGTAATTTGCAGCTATTTTCTCCCAGCCCAAACAGCCTATGAGCAGCCAGAATTAAAGTGTCACCAAGACCCCTGATATTTACTTGCAAATGTTCTCCAGACGTTCCAGAGATCAGAAAATTCAGGAATTCACCCCAAATTCTATGGATGAAGAACTTCCCTTGTGGCCACAGCATTCAGAGGAGTTCACACTTGGATTTAGGACCTGATCATCACAGTGTTGGGGGGCCCCATCCAGATGCTCACAGACAGAAAGCGAAGCTGCACAAGAGGCAACGTGCTCAAGAAATCCCAAACTCCCCAAACACAGGTACAGCAGCACAAATAATCAGCATTTCTGTGCATTTGCACATTTATCATCACTTCTAGGTAGCAAACAAGCCCCCTGCTGGAGAGGAGAGACCACAGGAGGGTGTTTAAGGGGAGGCTGGTGGCAACCTGCAAGTTTTTGACACCCCCTCCACAGCAAAGGGGGGAAGTGGGAATGCAGGAGCTTCCCTACAGAGCTTCTGCTTCCCTCAATATTTGATGTTCTACAGAAAAATCCCTCTGCCCAGAGACAACCCAGTATATTATATATTTAAATGAAATCCAAAGGTTTTAACAAGTGTATTTTTAGCCAAGCCAGCTGCAGTCTGAAACTTCAGTTCCAAGGGAAATCCTGCAAAGAGCAAGGAATGGAGAGACGAATATAAAGCAGAAAGGAAAGCTTCATTTCACCAGCTTCCTACAAGATGAGTAATTTTGGGGTGGAAAAAAAAATTGGAAGACATCAAAACTTTAGGAACTGTTTCAGATTCCATGTTAATTTTACTAGCATGACCTACATGACCTTATTTTTCATTGAGATGTCATGTTTTTACAGATAACCTCCCTTGGTCCCCAGCTGGCTCCTCCTTTCAGCTCCCAAAGCTGCAGAGCTGTGTTATCAGCCAGCTCAAAAATATTCACTGAATGAAAGTAAAGCAGAAAATAAATATTTTATTTCTTGTTTTTTTGAGCTAGAATCTTCTGATCTAGAGAATGGGCCCTGTCCCTTCAGGTCCACACACCACTGCCACCCAGCCTGCCCCTCCACCACACCCTGGCTTTGCTAATCACTGTTTTCCCTCAGACAGCCCATTTTGGGTCCTCTCTGCATAGTTCTAAATAACTAAACAGTAAAAATAGAGTAAATAGTTTCCTCTTGTGGATTTTCCTTCTGGAGTTTCCTTTAATTACATTTTCTGTGGGTCCCCAATAATATTTTTTCCTAATGAGTTGCGGGGGCTTTAAAAAATTTTTATTCTTGAGATACCAAATCCAAGCATCCTTCATCTCACTCGCCTCCTTTATCTCTTCCACAGCAAGTGAAATTAAGCCCAAGAATCAATTATTTCTGAGGCATAAACGTGTGTCTGCACATCCCAGGTAGGAGCTGCCAGGAGATCCCTCCCGGGGGCCTTTGCTGCTCGCGGAGAGCGGCCGTGAGTCTGTTCAGAGCCTCCTGCTTCTGTAGGGGAGGGGAATGAATTTACTTCAGGCTTGTAATATTAATTTTGAAAGCTTTTTTTTTAGTAGTTGGTGACCTAAATAAAGCTGGGTTTCCTGGGTTTACCCTGGTGCTATTGCTGCAGAGAAATGAGTGAGCAGAGATTCTGGTTTCTCTTGTCCTTGCAGTACCTGGAGAGGCTCCAGCTGATGGGACAGAACTCCCCACTAACATGCTACACAAACACAAAAATATGCTTTAGGGATGTCTAAAAAACTAACTACTGCTGTTCCATTAGGCAACAGGGGTGGGACCAGTCCTCTGTGGGCAGCAGTTCAGGGGGGATCCTGCCCCTCTGCTCCCAGGGCTCTGGGGAGACCCCCCTGCAGGGCTGGGTCCAGCTCTGGATCCTCAGCAGAGCAGAGCCAGGGAGCTGCTGGAGCAGGGCCAGAGGAGCCCCAGCAATGCTGGGAGGGCTGCAACCCTTTGCTGGGATAGACTGGGTTCAGCCTGCAGAGGAGAAGCTCCATCTGGGGAGCCCCATCCCTGGCACCATCCCAGGGGAGGTTGGGGGTGCTCTGAGCACCCTGCTCTGGGTGCAGATGGCCCTGCTCCCTGCAGGGGGGTGGCACTGGGTGACCTTCCCACCCAAACGAGTCTATGATTTTTTGGATCCAAATGGATCCTAGGTCAATGTCCAGTTGATTATTTTAGAGTAAAAGTCAAAGAAAATAGAAAAGTCCAAGCAAATGAGGACTGCAGCTGACAGCACCTCCCAGAGGCACAGCTGATGAAACAACACTGACTGCTGCTGTCAGAGCAGAGTGCTGCTGGTTTTCTACTTAAAAACCAAATAGAGTTAAAGAAGAAAAGATATGAAAGTTGGAAATAAACCCCAGTACTTAACCTGCCCACAATTACCTCTCCCCTGCTGACAATGTTTCACTATCTTGCCTTTTTAGAACTGATTATAGGAAAAACAAATATTTATACTGCAAATTTAGAATCACTTGTGTCAACTACAATCATAAACTAAATATTTGTCTAAATTACTTTTCTTGTGCAAATAGAGAAGCTACTTCTGCTGTCACTACTGATGCAGATAATCCTGTTGGCTTCAATGGAGCTACTGAGCAGAGCCAGGTACCTGGGCTTTGGATCTGAGCATCCTGTCAAAACCCACTTATGGTGGTTTAATTACGAATCACCCATCAGCACCTTTCTGAAGACATTTTGAGTGGTTTTAACGTTGAATTTAGTGGTGTACGTGAATTAAAGCTTTTCCTGTTGTCTGCCAACACTCATTTCCAGCTCAGCAGCAGGGGAACAGTTGGTATGGGCTGTAGCAGCAGGGCCAGCCTAGAGCCAGGGTGATTCAGGGGAGCCCTGCAGTCAGCCTCTTCTGGGGAAATTAACTTAATTCATCACCAATACATCAGTTACTTCCTCAGCTCCTCAGAGCTGTGCCTGCATCGACTCGTGACAAGGGTAGCCTGGCTGTTAGAGCTGAAGATTACACAAAGATAGCAATTAACAGCAGTGTGCAAAACCACTCCCTTCCATCAGATTGCTGCTGTTGGGAGCACAGCAGCTAGATCAGGAAGCAACCCTGAGCCCCCATCCATCACCCAGAAAACAAGGATTGAAGTAACCAAACCCTTTATCCCCCTCCTCACACAGGGATGTTGCAGCTGTTGGTCACACTGTGAAGTTGACCTTCTGTGGCCACACTCCAGCCCCTCAGTGTCCTGCTGGCAGTGAGGGGCCCAGAACTGACCCCAGCAAAGTGGTGGAGTCCCCATCTCTGGAGATACTGAAGACACGTAGATGTGGTGCTGAGGGACAGGGTTGGTGGTGCCCTGGCAATGCTGGGTTAATGGATGGATTCAATGACCTTAAATGTCTTTTCCAACCAAAACAATTCTCTGGCCCTACCTTGCTTTAAGACGAGGAGGTCAGAGAATGCAAGTTCCCTCAGCTGGCCAAACCTCTGGCTGCTGCTCCCTCACCATCTGCTTTGTCTTTTCCTCTTGGATAATCTCACGCAAATCTAGGGTTAATGCATATTCACACCTCTTTATGCCACTGAATTGTGTCAGGAAAGAATGAGATTTGGAATATATTAAAGAAGTGGAGTATAATAGGGCATTGTTAGTGCATTATTCAACGTCCTATTACACGCAAGACAGCACCGAGACATTGCAGCAGCTAAAGCTGTGGGAGGAAACAAAGAGAAGAGTCCTGTGCTGCTGGCAGCTCCAGATATAATTGATACCTTTACATACAGTTTGTCTGTTCCTAATGGAGGAAGATGATGTTAGAACACGGCTGGGGAAGAGTCGTCTAAACACGAAGCTTTTGCACGTTGTGTTTCCTTTTGGAACAGCAGCAGTCTAGTCAGTCCACTACACAGGGTACATGAAGTCTCATCCTGGACTGAAGCTTTCTGTGCCATTCTATGATTCTCCTAAAACTGCATGGTCCCAAAGTCAGCAGCTGCTGGGGCCACACACAGGAGCATCTGAGATAACTGCAGCTTTCCCTGCGTTTATGTTTGGAGGTGGAAGAGGGTGACAAGCTTCACACGGCTCCTACTTCAGACCAGTATGAGGCAAAAGAAGTGAAAAAATAAATTAAAGCATTCTTGCCAATACAGCCGAAATAAATGGAAAAGAAAATGCTTCCACATCTGGTTACAGCTCACCCAAGGGACTAATTTCACAGCTGACTGTGGGGAAGAGGAGGTGAGGAGCTATCTCCCTACATCTGCTCGAGATAATGCTCCTGATGCCTTGGAAGTTTTTGCCTTCTGCTCATATATAACCCAGAGCAAGGACACGATGGAAGCAGTCCCTGCTGGCTCGTATACTATGGACAAACATGTGCCTTTCCCTTGACAACAGCATTTGGATTCAGCACACATCTCCACTGCTTGGAGAGAGGAGCCAGCCAGCCACTCTTGCTGTGCCTCCCCTCCTTCTGCAGGGTGTACAGTCAAGAGAGCCTGGCTCTGGTTGTGCCTCCAAACCAAGTCACTGCCCCTCTGAGCACTGCCCCCTGATTCACAAGGGCTGAGCTCTGCCCTTTGCTTTCTTCCAGTGAGAAAGTGGAAAAAGCCTTTACCAGGACACGTGTTCAGTAACAGGTATGACCAAAACTGGAACTGGTACAAATCCAAGGGTCACAGAAAGCATTTTCCAGCAACAAGGGATGGTGTCAGCAGCAGCTCTGGGATCCAGCCTGGGACCAGTCCCCTCCAACACCCGCCTTGCACCACCCTTGAACCTCACTGCTCAAAACCCCTTCATAAAGCTCAGATGTGGCCAGCTCATTCTCCTCCACCTACAGCAAAGCTCCCTGCAGCTCCAGAGAGAGCCAGAGCAGTGCTTAATTTGTTAGAGGTCATCGGTGCTTTGATAATGATGCTACAATCCTTTTAGAAATAAATTTTAGAAGAGCTCATCCTCACCTCGCCGATAAACTCTGAACTGAGCAAGAGCTGCAGTTAATTATTCTTTAAAAGCAGATTTTTTTTTCTGCTTGCGCTTTAAATTATCTCTGCCCTCCCCACACAAATCTTTGATAATATTAATGAACTTCAGAATCAGGCGACGGAATCAGTTTGCTGTGAAAAACTATTTGAAAGTGATAAAGGAGGAAACATCATAGATATCTTACTGGCAAAATGAGAGGAGCTGGAGCCAGTTCAGAGGAGACTGTTACAATCTAGGCAGCCTAAAATGCAAATCAGTGTACAAGTGACTACCAAACTATGCATTTTTATAAAGATTTAAGGTAAATTCCATAAAAATCTGCACTTGTAAAATTATAGAATGGCTCGAGTTGGAAGGGACTTCAAGGATCATCTGGTTCCAACCCACTGCCCTGGGCAGGGAGCCCTCCCACCAGAGCAGGGTGCTCAGAGCACCATCCAGCCTGGCCTTGAGCACACCCAGGGATGAGGTGTCCACAGCTTCCCACAATCTCACTACTCAAAACCCTCTGGAGGTGAAAGCTCCACAGGACTCCTCAGGTGCACACCATATATTCACCACTCCAGATACTCACCCAGAAAAGTTATCACAGGCCAGCAAAGGTCAGAATACCTTCCAAGTCTCCTATAATTACTGCTGGCTTAAAATTCTGCCATAACCTTTTTATTTTTTCTTAATTTATTTTTTTTTACAGCCCTGATCCTCAAATTAGATGCAGCATGCTGAGATTAACTACATCAGAGCCACCTAATCACATTCAAATCCTCGGAGAATTCTTCTATTAATACCTCCCTGAATAAGATTATTATTTTTTTTTTTTGTCTCATTTTTAATTCTCCAATTGTTTCCTTCCCCCGCTGAGGTGATTTAGAGACAGACCAGACGACAGGAAAGTATGAAACTTCTGCCCTTGTACCAGCTCAGAACTTCAGATGGGAAATGTCCTCCTAGAGCATTTCATACAGTTACAGGAGTCTTCCCATGAAAATGGGGGGAAATTCACCTTTACTTTCGCCCTTTAAACCCACACAGGATATCTGTAGCTGCCAAAGATACCCACAGACACAGGGGAAGGTCTTCCTAGGGCTGGCCAAGCCTGGTGGGACTCCAGAGCATCCCTTGGCAGCACCTTTTTCCCATTGATGGGCTCCATTCTCCTTCAGAATCCCAAGGCTCTGCCCACTGACTGCAGAGAGCCATTGGGTGCATGCACAGTAATTAACCCCATGCTGACACAGGCAAATTTCCCACCCCAGGATGCCGTGTGGCCCCTGTTTTGTGACACAGTGCTGGCAGAGCTGCCTCGTAGGGCTGATGACAGCCCATGGGAGCCACCAGATCTCACCTTCCCTATAGGGCTCGGCCACTGGGCTGTGCAGGATGAACCATATGGTCCTCTCAGGTGCAGGGAAGTTCTATATGCAATGATCAGGAAGGCATAAGCTGCATGTGCAGACTTAAAGGGGAAGAAAACACAAGGGGAGTGCTCAGGAGCAGCTCAGCAAGAGCCCCACGTTCTGCCTCCAAAGCCATCGATGAGCAGCCAGCTATGTGGAATCCTCAGCACTCAGGAATATTAGCAGGACAATTCCTGACAGATAGTCTCATTAATGAGCAAAATACAGAGGAAAAAAGATACACTTTTAAAAATGAAACGTATTTCCCTAAAATAACCTCACGTGCAAGACAGCCACAGTCCAGTCATGACCCAGGAACACTGACCCCAGGGTCAGAGCCTGGCACAGGGGTTGTGGAGTCTCCTGCTCTGGGGAGATTCCAACCCCCCTGGACACTGCCCTGCTGGGCCCTGCTCTGGGTGACCCTGCTGGATGGAGCAGGGGGTGGCACCAGAGCATCTCCAGAGGGCAATTCCAGCCCCACCAGTCTGTGGTCAGACAGGAGCAGAGTGGTTGGTAAATCAGAGCCTGTAAAGCAAAGCTGACAGAGCGGACTGGTGCCCAGGTCTCCATCACAAAGGGGTGCTGAGCACACCACGCTGCCTGAGGATGATGATGGCACTGTACAGCTATGTGCACCCTGCCTATGCCAAGCTCCGATGTGTAAATATCTGAACTGGTACCAGCACAGCATAATCAGTTTAATTCAGAGCAGACTTGTGCCCAAGGGACAGCAAGTGCGGGTGTTCTGCAGGAGATCAAGCCTCTGGTACAGCAACTCTGTGCTCTGATCTGCAAAGCTAATATGGAACTGAGCTCTACACAGCATCAGCTTCTGACAAACAACAGCACTGGACTGAGAAGCAAAATGAAACTCCCAGACTGCCTCAAAGCTCAGCACACACCTGAACCCGCTCTTTCTCTGGAAATATTCTAGAGCCAGAAGTCACTCGACCCCATTACGTGACTGTGAGGCTTCAGTTTCAGCAGCACTGTGCACAAAGCAGTTTTCACCTCCAGGAGCTCCTGAACAGCTTCTCTCTGGCGTGTTCTCCACGTGCCCATGGCCTTTGTGCATCTACATATCCCCTCCCACCACAGCACGGACTCGCAGGCTTCTGTAACCAGCCTACAGAAAACAGTTGCACTTCCCATTGAGCACATTAAACAAAGCCACAAGCAATCTGCAGACTGCGTGCTCTAGCCAGCAAAGAGAGCCATCCTCTGTCTGAGCGTACAGTGGAAAAATTTAAGCACACTCAGTTCAAATCCTTAACCTCTTTTCTTTCTCTGTAGCTTTTAACAAGAAAAAAAAAAGGAAAAAAATGATCTCTGCCCATTGACAGCATGCTACTAAACCCTTGCAAAAATGCTTTAACAACAGCATTTTAAAAGTTATTTTTCATGATACCCATATTCTGCTTTTTCAATCCTTTTCTAACCTCATTCAATCCAGTTTTAAGCAGGTCCCTAACGAACTTGAAAATTAACACATAGAATCAGTCACTATTTTGGCTGGAGCACTGCAGTACTTCTGCTGATTTCACGTCTACAATTTGATGTAATAAATGCCAGGGAGACCTGGAAGGGGAAACTATTTTCTGACAGCTCTTGAATGTCCAGGAACAGCATTTCAAACCAACAGCAAATGACCAGTGTGATTGAGGGAAGAAAGAGGAGCTGAACACATCGATTTCTCCCCTGAACTCCTGTTACATAGGAATACAAAAGGTCTTTGATCCTTGAGATGAGGAAATAGCCCCATAAATCCTCACATCTAAAAGGGACCATGGTGAGCTGGCTGTGTGCAGTCACCTGCTGCAACCCCACCACCAGCCCAACTACTCCGTGCATTGTACTGGCCACAGGGTGTACCTGGAAGGTTTAACTTCCATGAAAGTAATGACTTTCATGAACGTAATGTTGTTGCTGCCTGGATATGGGAAAACACTGAGAAGAAAAATGCTGCTCGAGCTGGAGAACAAAACAGGACAAGAACAAATGCAAAACTGCAGAAGAAAACACTCTCAGCTCTAGTCTTAAGCCCACATGTCAGGTTGGAGATGACAAGAGGATGACTTTAAAGGTCCGAGGTTTCAAAATATAAAGCAACAGCCCTTGGAAGAGCATTGACCCCCCAGCACTGAGCAGGACCTGAGCTCACCTTCACCAGCCAAGCACTGCAAGGCAGATGGCAGCCAGGGCTGCCCATCCCAGAGCACCTCCCCAGAGCTAAAACAGGACTTACAGTGGGCAAAGCTGCAGGAAAGGGTCTTGTTGTGAGTGTGGTGCTGCTCCCAGCACAGGCTGCTGCCTCCCTGCTCAAACACCAGCTCATCTCCAGGGGCTGCCCCTGGCCTGGGAGGGAAGTAAATAACCCAGGGAATTGGCCACAGGTGTCAAGGGGTGAGGAGAGCTGCTCTCTGCTGGGGTCAGCAGGGCTTGCAACCCAGGGCATGGCTTTAAGCTGAAAGAGGGGAGATTGAGACTGGAGAGAAGGAGAAATTGTTGGTACTGAGGGTGGCAGAGCCTGGCCCAGGCTGCCCAGAGAGGTGGTGGCTGCCCCAGCCCTGGCACCATCCCAGGGGAGGTTGGGGGGGTTCTGATCACCCTGCTCTGGGTGCAGATCCCTGCTCCCTGCAGGGGGTGGCACTAGATGACCTCAGAAGGTCCCTTCCAAGCCACTCTATGATCCTCCACGTACATACACATATGCACACACCCCCTGTACATGCCCATATTGCTTTTTCCATATTGTAACCTTCCTCTCTCTGGCTTCCTCTCACCTCTTTCTTCTCACACATGCCAGCCCATCAGCTACTACTAAGTTCATGGCATTTTTTTGTGAAGACAATGCAACTATTCTATTAATTTTACTTGTCCCTTCTCCCCTGCCCTAATAGAGGAGGTTCTTTCTCTTGGTATTCTTCCCAAATCAATAAATTTATTCAGCCCATCTGCTCCATCTTCAGCTTAATTTGCAACTATTTGTTAAAATACCAGAAATGTAATTATTCCAAAAATGCCACAGGTGTGAGAGACACTTAAGACAAAAAAATAAATAAATATCAGAATCAATCAAGGCAATGTTTGAATAGTTCAAGATCAAAGTTTACCTTGTTAACCTGAAAAAATGCACGGAGGACTGGCAAGGTTAAGGGAAGGTCTAACAGATGGTGGTGGCACAGAGGGACTTGTACTCAGATGTTTGAGACTGCAGAGGACAGATGAGATCTTCAAAGCAGACTTGGGGAAGCAGGCACAGCCAAGCAGAGTAAACTTCAATTAAAGCTGCAAGTGGCAATACCCGTGGGTGGAGTCACCCACATTTAGGGGATACACTCCCCTGCTTGAAGTTTCCTAATTAGCTATCAAGAGCCAGAAGGTCCCTCCTGAGCCTCCTTTTCTGCAGGCTGGGCAACCCCAGGTTCCTCAGCCACTCCTCACCACACTGTGCTCTAGACACACAACCATCTGCTCCTTGTGGCATAGGAAAAAAAACAGGTGGTGAAACACCCACGACAGATACAAGCTCTGCAGGGAGCTTTGGGGCTCCTCTCCTCACCCTTCCCTAAACACCCATGTTCCCAAACCCTGACCACTGATTGCCCATCTCTGCAAACCACAAGGTCCTGCCCATGGCTCTGCGTTTCCACCCTGGTGCCCGTGGTTTATGGGCAGCTGGAGAACAGTGACTGTGAGCACTGCACCAACCCAGAGAGCAGGAGGGGAGTTGAACACAGGCACCAGTACAGGGGAAAAGCCCTTATCCCGAGCTTGTATGGTTCTGCAGTTTCGCAGTCGTTGGCCCAGAACAGAATGACCAGTTTGTGCCCCTGCTCCTTCCTCAGCCCTGAGCTCTGCCAAGGTGATTCACGTCCCTGAGGGTGTTATTTTTACAGACACACTGCTGGCATTACGTGCAAGTGTCGTGTGGGGTGCAGACTGATTTTAATGTTGATGTTTCTGCTTCGTTCACTTCGCTCTCCTTTTATTCCGAGTTAAGCTGCCAACTCTTCTCTTGCCTGAAACAGCTGATTTGGATCAGACTTCATTTCTCTTCCAGCAGAGATATTTTTTTAAGAACAGAGGTTTAATTCCCCAGGCACTTCTGCTGAGGAGAAGACTTTAGATTTCCTAGGAAATAAATTTAAAAAATCAATACTTGAAGATTCCTACCCAAATTTGCAGGAGGAAGAGATAAAAGGTACCCTGAGTCATCTGCTCAAAACTGAACATGAATTAAAAAGAGGAAAAACCTGAAGGAGAAAGAGCAGTTTGTGTCCCTGCTCCCACCCTGGTGGAGAGCCCTGGGGAGGGGGATGTTCAGTGTCTGCTCCCCAGAAGGTACAGGGGAGCCTCCTGTGATGCTCCTCCAGAGACAGGGCTCTCCATGTGGGACCATGAGCACCTTGGAATCATCCCATTCCTGATGGGTCAACACCTCAGGGCAGCAGTGAAACCAGCAGGTGTTTGGCCACCCCGAGGAATGGGGAATCCCAGGGTGTAGATTGGAGGGCGTTCAACTTGCACCCTTCAGTGCAGCTCAACCTCCCAAACCTGATTCCTTGTTTTCTTCAGAACCTTCCAAGCTTATTGAGGACAGGATCTGTAAGGGACGGCAGCAGCTAACCACAAACAGGCATTTGGCAGCGTTTAGCCCTTCTATACAAGAGGCTAAATTACATGTTAAGTGTGGAAGAATAAATGAAAACTGCAAACTAATTTCAGCAAAGCATCAGGGCTGGGGCTCATGCATAATTAAATCCCTGAATTCCAACGTTAAAATGATCTTAATGCAAAATTAAAGGTCCCATTTTAATAACGCCATCAATATTTTGAAGCTTTGGGGCTTGGTATTGCTATGTCATTCAGGGAGAGGAATGGCTGTTTGTGGCAGAGCCTCGATTCACCAGCTCTGGTTTTTTCCCTTTGATAGATTCACATCAATATTTATGTTCCACTGTTGGGTGTTAATGTGAATGGCCCAGATTTCTCCTACACAGGCACGAACACAGGCTCTCTGGCTGGCCTCTCTGCTGGAACCCTCAGATCATTTCAGCCTTGGGAGGACAGGGTGAGCCAGCAGAGAGGGAAAGGACCAGCCTGGGGAAGTGGTTCCCACACTAAAATAAATATCACAGAATCCCAGACTGGTTTGGGTGGGAAGGGACCTTTCAACATCATCCAGCCCAACTCCTCTGCTGGGAGCAGGGTCATCTGAGGGCAGAGGAGCATTGCAAGCTGCAGATGCTGGTGGGTGAGAGGAGGGCAGGGTGCTCTGCAAAGGCCCAGAAGGGAAGGTGCTGGGAATGATGGTGCAAGGCTGATGTCTATGGGGAAATGATAAAGAGCAGTGAGGATAAAGCAGCTCGAAGCTGGGTCTAGGTGTTGCTGTGGCAGAGTTGTAAAAGCATTTTAATGAGGAGCTGCTGCTGCTGGAGACTGCTCCTGGATCCCGGGGTCAGGAGGAAAACCTACAGTGTTGTTAGAGCAACAAACGCTTCAGAGAATCACCCTATTGTGGAAAATCTGCTATTGCAAAAGGCTCATTGGCAAACTAAGGGAATTGGTCTGAATTGCCAGTTTAGGGAAAAAGGAGTAGGAAGACCACTGCAAAACTGCCTGCATTATCATCTCCTGCCTGGAGAAAGGGCTGGTGAGCAAGGCCAGGGGTTTCCCTGGCACAGCAGGGACTGCTGATGGGGAGTTGAGCTGGGTGTACCCCAAATGAACAGCTCCCCTTGGTAAAGGCTGAATAAAGTGGGTAGATCCCACTGATCCGGGCATCAATAAAACATAAGATACAGTAGCAGGCTCAAAATTACTATGTAGAGAAGATGAGATTAATGAAAACATTTATTTGGGGGGTAAAGAGTGCTCGCCTGAGACATCATAGCAGGCAGAGCTAAAAATACACATGAAAAAATACCTGGATTAGGTTTTAGGAGAACAAAACAAACGGTGCTTCTCAGATCAGGTACATGGTGAAAGCCCACAGCCTGTTCCACCTGCACCCCAGGAAGCTTTTCCCCATTATCACAGCCCTGTCACCTGGGGATAGCTCACCTGAACGAATGGACCAGGGCCTGTCTGCTGCCAGCCAGCAGGAGCTGGAACTGTTGCTCGGTGCCATCTCCTTTTATTGTCTCTTTACTTCAAAAGAAACTTCCAAGGGTCAGCTCAGCAGCAGGCAGGACATCAACTGTTCCTATGAAAAGCCTGAAAAACAAACAGCCCAAGTCCTCAGCGAGGTGTGCTGGACCGATGACGACGGGAACGCATCCGAGAGCAACCAGCAGCCTGCAGGGCTCACCCCATGCAGCCGCTGGGCAGGCGTGTGTGTGGATGTGAATTAAGTGTTTGCTGTCACCCCTCTGCCCCCTCAGCTGCTGTGAGAAGTCCTGGGCTCATCCCCTGTGCCCCTGGGTTACTGCAGCCCTTTCCCTGGCAGCTCTGCCAGCATGAAGAGGCGAGCAGGGAGAGTGCTGCGTGAGCATCCTTCCTTCCCTCGTGCTGTCAGAAACGTGTATTTATTTAATTGATAGCAGCAGCTGTCTGTTTAGGGAAATAACAATATATGCTTTCAAATAAACACATGTTATTTAGCCAGCGTTGTATGTGATTTTCAGGCAAATAATCCCGTTCAAGAGGCTGTCTGAAGATGTGCTTGGGAGAGTCGTTCTGGGCACCTGAAGGGAGCAATACACGCTTCAGAAGAAACTTTCACAGAGGAGATCTATTTTAGACAGACACAAATACAAACAAGTATCACCAGAGAGCATTTCACTTCGTAAGAACTGAGCAACAAACCTGAACAGCCCCACCAGAGTTTAAGGGGACTCTCACTACAGGCACTCCTCTCTTTGCATTTTTTGAAAAGTTACTAATTTTAGCATCCCGAGGCTATTTTTTGGTGGAGCTGAGACCAGTGCTCTGATGACAAGCTGTGTCCAGCATCCCCCTGCCCCAGGGGCTTCCCGGGGTGGGGAGCACCCTGAGGCGGGCAGGATGGGCACACAGTCCCCGTGTGCTGCAGGGCGCTGCGGGGTGAAGTGGGAGCGATGTCTCCATCTGCTGGCACCAACCGGTGCTGGGGGAGC
The DNA here is from genome assembly GCA_025447755.1 of Corythornis vintsioides. NCBI lineage: Eukaryota > Metazoa > Chordata > Aves > Coraciiformes > Alcedinidae > Corythornis > Corythornis vintsioides. Next base: position 32,303 of record JAOEGS010004202.1, read on the forward strand.
CGAGGGCTGTGTCTGGCAGGGGCTCTGCTGCTGCTGCTGCTTCGATTTCATCCGGCATTGAGCTGGAGACAGCCCTGCCCAGCCCTAGCCCTGCCGGGATGCACTGAGCCGGGCAGCGCTCACTGGAGTTTGAATTTTAAACTAGACAAGGAGTGGAAAAAACATTCCCCTTTCAACAGCCTCCGGATTATTCCCAGAGCTGAATCCCCGAACTATTAATGTAGCAGCTCGCCATTATCTAACAGGTTTCCCAGCATAATTAGTTTCTGTAGCAACACGTTCCCTGGCAGAGATGCACGATCAGAAAACAAGATAACGCGTTCATCGGGAAGAAAATAACTCGGGGGGAGTTCAAAGGAGGTGTTTCTGCTGAGGGTGGAAAGACACACTCCCCCTCCCCAAACACAGGCTTTAGCACCCTCTTATAAAAGTCCCTGCTAATTAGCTCACTCTGCTGCAATTTCTACTTGATAAAATACAGAATGGGAGTAGAGTAGAATATTTATGGCATGAGAAGAGCTGTGTCCCCCAAACAGACACCTCTGTGCATCCAAGAGCTGCCCACAAGCAGGATTATCGACCCTGAACCCCTGAACCCCTCCAAGCTGGCTGCATTTAACCCATACCACCAAAACGGTGCTCTCACCAAAACCGCTGCACCTCTGCGGGGCTCTGACAGCTCAAAAACTCTCCAGACAGAAAAAGATCTAAGGTATGTACCCCCGAAGAAAGTTTTTGGTGGCTGCTATTCATCGAATGACAGGGCCTGTAGACACTCCCTATGTCTTGGGCTGCTCAGCTCCATCCCTGCTTCTGGGAAGGGGATGGAAAGAGTAGATTTGATCCTCAAACCAGCAGGTACTTCCATGCATCAAGCCAATCTTACATGACTGAAAAGAAGTCAAAGCCCCTGGTTTATAGCTGATAACCTGTAGGGAAGTTTGGGGCATCACCTTCAGGAGGACCCTGAGGCTCAGTGGGTAGGGATCTGTGGGTTTGTATTTTGCTGGTTGAATAATCACTTCAGGAATAGAACTGTTAAAGCTCCCAAAGATGAGCGTGTCGTTAACCAACGTGCAGCACACGGATGTAATCAGTGTGCTCCTCATCCCTGCCCGTCCTCAGCACTCATATCTGCCACCAGAGATTTTATGATGGCATAAAGTGTCTGAACTTCCAACTGGAATATTTCTCTCTGGGATTAAACTCTCCAACTGCCATGAGATAAATCTGAGACTGTAAAAAATCTGCTGTGAGTCTACAACAGTCAAGAAGTAAAAAAGCCATAACCAGCACAAGGGATTTGATAAATGGAGGGGAGCCCCAAGTCCAGGAGCAGCAGTTCCATGCCAGCTGCTCCAGTGGGGCTTTGCCCTCACCATGTGCCCACAGGGCAACATGGCACTCAAGGGGGAACTGCTTCTGTGGCTACTTCTGAGCTAATCACCTCTTGGTGATCCAGCAGACTGGGAATGTCTGAGATCCGTGTGTACAGAGAGCAGATCATCTCACAGTGTGGCTGCACCTACCTGCAAGCAACCAGAGCAGCAAGTGCTGTGGCCATCACTGAGATAAAGCCTGTTTTCAGCTCTGCTATTCCCAGCCCTCGTTCTTTATGTACCTGTTTGCTAAACAGAGCTCCTCCTGAAAGGAACAAAGCTTTCAGCGTCGCCCAGATAACAAACTGTTCAGGAGCAGCTGCAGAAAGGCACTGTTCCCATCCACAACCCCCAGAGCCAGGCACACGTGTAACCGAGGAGCTCCACATCCATCAGCTCAGCCAAACCTTTATCAAGCTTCTCACGTACTTAGTAATTAATGAGTTTCCTTATCTGCCTGCTAAGCAGCCAGGCACCAACCCCAGCCTTGCACACAGCAGGAGTCAGGGAGGCTCCCTGGGCTGCTCCCCTGTGGCATGTGGGGGGAGCTCTCAGAGCATCTCCTGGCTGCGTGGCCCATCCCAGGCATAGCACTGGGAGAACAAGGGGGGTAAAGAAGCCTCCTGGCTCCTCTGGGCTCTAACCTGCCCCCACTGCTGACAGATTTCCATGTGAGGAGCAACAACCACCTCAAAAACAGTTTTTGAGGCTTCCATGCCAATAAAACAAAAGCAAACTAGGAAATGTCCCCATGACCACAAACCTTTAACAGCAGGAAAGGGATCAACAGCAGAGGAATGGTGGCCAGGATAAGAAGGGAGGTTTGGGAGGTCCTGGAAAGTGGGGTGACATCTGTACCCACAGCAGGCAGGGGTCTGCAAAGAGTTTGGGAGTCAGGGGCTGTTGCCAGACCTCTGGGTCTGGTGGCTACCAGAGCACCTGTTACCCAGGAATTTGTCCAGTCCTTCATTGCCCTTAGCATCAGACTTGTGCTCCAGACCCCTCCCCAGCTCCATTGCTCTTCTCTGGCCACCTCCAGTCCTGCTGGAAGTGAGGGGCCCACAACTGACCCCAGGATTCCAGGGGCAGCCTCCCCAGTGCCCAGTCCAGAGGCATGATCCCTGCCCTGGTCCTGATGCCACCCCAGTGCTGGCACAGCCAGGCTGCTGGTGATTCTCAGCCACCTACTGTTCCCTTTCAGTCAGCTGCTCAATTGCTGTCCTGGCACCACCAGAGCCTCCAGCAGCAAGCAGGGATAAGCTCTTCACTGATAATCTGCTCTGAAGGGATTTCAGACCAGCTCCCAGCTCTCCTTCCCAATAGCAGCAGCTCTGGGCTGTCCTGCTCCTGATCAAAGCTCAGCCCACAGCCAAGCTTGGTCCCTCTCTGCCCAGATTTCATTCTCCTAGAGATGTGGTGACCAGAATCATTCCCAGTGTTACAGATATGCCAGCACATCTGCCTCACAAGGAAATAGTTTATTTTTCTATGCAGGGAAGAACACTTTTTTTTGCATAATATTAGCCAGAGCCCATCACTGCAGATGTACAACGAAGGTTATTTTTCTCTCCTGGGCACCACTGTTCATTGTTAAGTGAAATTTCATCAGCCATTTTATTTCACAGTTATTCAGTATCATCAGAGCCTTCTGCAGCACTTAACATTCAGCCGTAATTTTGATTAACCTGAATAATTTTGCATTTGATCTGTGCAAGCATCACAAAATAGCAGTTGCGTTTGCCTTGCAGTTAAATAAATAAATAAATAAAACCACAATCACTTGATTATTGACCATTAGGCTGAAGATTTTATAAATATGTATGGCCTGAATATTTCTGTATGTGCACGCACATATAGAATATTAAATAATTATGTATGGTTTATATTAAATAAATATGCATAGTTGATGTTAACTAAATATGCATGGTTTACATTAACTAAATATTCATCGTTTATATTAACTAATTATATATGGTTTGTTTGTGTACTACACAAACATCTCGGAAAGATGCAGCCATTTGGGTTTCCACAGCTAATGGGTCACATTTGTCACGTCTTGGCCCCACTAGCTCCTCCCACAGCTGCTGAGAAGTAGCTGGTTCCCCCCCCTTGCCCCCTCCTGGCAATGCTGAGCCAGGTTCCCCCTTCCTTCCCTTCCCCAGGCCAGAGAAGGAGATGTTTTAAGGAGAAGAGGACATAGAACTTTAGAATCACAGAATCATTTGGGTTGGCAGAGCCCTTTGAGATCAAGTCCAACCATCCCCCAGCAGTGCCAGGGCACCACTGACCCATGTCCCTCAGCACCACAGCTCCAGGGCTTGGAAACCCCTCCAGGGATCACGGGGACTCCACCCCTGCCCTGGGCAGCCTGGCACGGGATTTCATAATGTGCCATCTCATGCTGCTCTTGGGTGCCACAACAATGTCCTGCTCCCCCTGCCATGCACCGGTTTGCTGCAGATAGTGGAACAGAAGAATAAAGGAGACAGCACAAAGCATGAGTAATGTACCTATTATCCAATAATTAAGAATAATTAATCATGGAAACAATCTACCTCAATTGGCTGGATCTCCCCTGCCTGTAATCTTGAAGCTGGACAGGTACCTGCAATAAAATGATGACTGAGAGGTTGGGTGCCCAGTGTGAGGCTCATTCTGAGAGTGATGCTGCCCTGGCACCAACCCCTCCCAGGTGCCTGGCACCAGCTCTAAAGCTCCCCATGACCCAACACACCCACTGCTGCTTGGTGAACCAGAAAGGATGAGGAGCAATCACCACAAGAAGAGTTTCAGCTGCAAACAACAGATGAATTCAATATGCAGGAGAAAAGATGTCAAACAAACAGTGAGCTGTCTCAGAAATTAGGTGTCATAAATTATGTCATAGCCATGGTGGGGCAGCCCAAAGAAACATGTGCCAGGAGAAACCCTCAACAGAAGTTACAAGAGGGTGTTTCTCACCTGTCAGAAAGATGGGGACAGATGTTGACCAGGGCCCGTTGGGACAGAACAAGGGTGATGGTTTCAGCTAAAAGGGGAAGAATACAACACGAATACAACAGAACATGGGTGCCTGGTTTTCCCTGCTGCTAGAAACACACGGAATTGCAGCTGTGGCACCCTGTGCCTCGAGGGGAACAGGGCCCACAGCGGGTGGGTGGTTCCAGACACGCGTGTGCAGTCTGCTCGGGGCCTGGCCTCGGACACGAGACCCCCCGTTATTCCGTATGCTCGTTACAGCTCTGACTCAGCTCCATGGCAGACAGATGAAACTGCCCTTCCCCAGCTGGTGATGGAAGGCTTTTCATTTCAGCCAGTCTGACTCACAGCCCTGGAGCTGCTCTTGCCCACGGTGATTTTTACGGGCTGATGTAGGATGGGGGAATTTCACTGAAACCAGTGGCAGAGCTGGGAAGAGAGAGAAAAAGCTAATAAATATATTTCAAATTAGTTTTCGTTTTCCTGGTTCTCTGATTAACGTCACCGTTTATTCTTCCTTTTCCACCTAATAAAATAGTAGGCTTTAATAACCAGATAAAATTGCAAATTTCATTTTCTCCCCTTCCTCCATTTGAGTACTGAGATGTGTGGGATAAAGAAGGGGAACAAAAAAAAGCAATGACCACAGCGATAAAAAAACTGGAGCACAAGAAAATCACTGGTTTAGCATCAGAAGTTTCCACAAAAGGATAACAACTTTCTTTGGGTAAGAAAGAACCTGACAGTGCTGTGGAACTAAAGGTCTATTCTAGTCCTTAAATTTGCACTAGCACAACAGAACTCTTTTATTCTACTTGTCCTGGACATTAATCTTGTGTGGCTGGAAGGTGGGTCTCAAAATAACACATGGGTGGAGCATATGGGGTTTCTTTCTGTAATTTTAGTATTATTTTTTATAATGTACCAAATCCAGCATGAGAGCCAAGCAGAGCAGCATCCTATGCAAGACAGAAGAGCCACAGTTCTGAAGGAAACCGTACATTTTCAGTGAATTTATCTAAAAAGAGTTGATGACACTTTGAGCTGGAAGCCCTGGTTCAGTGCTGTGCTGCAGCTAAACACAGGCAGGGCTTTGCAAGCTTGGTTACAACAAATGAAACAGCAGTGAAGCAAAAGACCTCTCACCTTGGTGTTGAAATAGGTGTGTGAGCAACTCCAACAAAACAATTATCTGCAGTAATTAATTCACCTCCAATTCAAAGCCAAATGGATGCAGGATCCCCAGCGCGGAGAGCAAACCTGGGCTCTGGTAATTGCATTCATTGGTTCACTCCAATTTATAATAACTTCTTGTCTTTGGAAATTACCCAAAATTTCTCCTTGAGCTTTGTGGGTATCGGTGACTGCAGAACTGGAGGAGTCCCAGGAGGCCACTGTACAGCACCTCGTTCAGAAATGATAGATGCTTTCACCGTGTCTTTTTCTCTGTTGAAATTAAAATTAATACACTGAAAAATGATGTAACAAACTGCTTGACATAATTGATTCCCCCAGCAGAGTTATCGTTTCATTGCAAATTCACAAGAGGCTGCCATAAACAATACTAGAGAGATTTCAAATGCTCTCTATTAACAGCTCCTTAGATCTCCAGCAGACGTTCTGAAGGGGTAAGTATAAGGGTTGCGTTTAGTATGGGGGTTTTTGTTCATGATGTTATTGCTGTTACTAGTTTTAGAGATTT
>JAOEGS010004204.1:6160-16248 GCA_025447755.1 Corythornis vintsioides
GTAAGCAGGGGGGAGGAGAGGAAGGAGAAGAGGGGGCGGAGGAGGGGGGGGGGGGGGGGGGGGGAGGGAGGGGAAGGGAAGGGAAGGGAAGGGAAGGGAAGGGAAAAGTCTGAGTGCTTAAAATGGCAGAATTTCAGTGTCTGTGCACCCACTGAGTCAGATTACTTGCTCTCTTTCACCATAAACTTTGTGCCTCAGGATGAACACAATATTATGCTTGTTTTCTATATTTAAACAACACTGAAAGTTAAATCAGGACTCTGATTTAACTGTGGTGACCCCCTCAGTATCTCATAGGTTCAATCTGATCAGTTTCTTCTGAGGAAATACTAAAAAAAGTGCACTTCAGGAAACTCAGGCATCATGCAGAGTCACACCAGCCACATCACATCAGTTGTCTGCTACTGATAAAACTCCAGACAAAAAAAAAAAAAAAAAGAGGAGAGACAAAGGCTATGCCATTTCTGGGCTCTTGGCTTCAGACCAGGAGCTGAAGTCTTTTTCCTGAGCACTGCTTGCTCCCATACCCTGTTCTGTGATTTTCTTCAGACACCTCTCTAGTGGATGACTAAGTGAAAGTCCATTGTTAATCTGGAGATGGCCAGAACCCCTCCATGTGACATGATCCACCAAGCTCAGTTGGACTCCTCAGTAATTAGAACTCACAAGAGCAGCCAGTTTTGATGACTGATATTAATTACCTTTAGGATATAATCCCTCCTGTCGCTGACTATTGAAATACTTGCCTGAAAAGTCAAGAATAAAAAAAAAAAAAAAAAAGGATAAATCCCCTCTTGGAAACTGCTTCCATATCCATTATTCTTAACCCATTGGCTACTAATTATTCACTGTGTGTGAGCTCACATTATTGTGCATTGCAGAAAAGGCACCACGGAAGATGTTATAGATAGCATTTATGAGCACAAAGAGCTTTGAAAAATGACTTAGTCCATAACAGTCAAGTCAAGCCTACATTCCAGTGAGTCAATTGCCTCTCACATAGTTTGGACAGACCTTTCTAAAACTCAAAATATGATTTTGTTCTCTTTAATCATTCCTCCATTAAGTGACTTGCTATGAAAGCAAACCCAGGCCATGATGCCGAATGGAATTGAAGGTGCTGGGGTTTTCTCCCTTTCCTGAAAAAAGTTTAAACTGTAGATATATGCGTATATATATGTTTAGTTTGGATTTGTTTGTTCTCAGACCAACTGTTGGAGATGCTCTGTGCAGCAGATTAGCTGTAATATATGGAAATAATGTTTGCTGCAGGAAAAAAACCCAGAGTGGTAGTGGTACAGAAGGGGCTTCTCTGGGAGGAATAGTTTTTCCCCTGAAGGTGGCAGATCTTGTTCTGGGGTTCCACTATAACTGTGTGCTGTGGTCTCTCAGTATGTAAAACAGACCCCTGTCAAAAGGAAATTACTGTCTGCAGATCACATGGTCCGAGAGACATGAAAAATGATGTGCTGCTTCCAGGGGGGATGATTTACTGGCTTAGCACAGGGGCCAAACAAAAAAGGGATTATTTAATTCTGTTCTTCCTAAAGGATGAGAAGAGGACATCTGTGCTGTGCTCTGAATACGTATTTCAAATCTTACCCATACTGACTTTCCACATGAGATTTTCGCAAAACCAGTTTAGGATAGCCTTTTCTTTCCATTGTCCCAGGGGCTCATGTGTGTGATACTGAAAGATTGTATGTGATGAAATTTTCTGAATTAACACACAGCACAATGAAAAAACCAGGACTATTCCAAATGAAAAAGTGGTGACTGGAGAATGGATCAAGAATGGGATAAGAGAATAATTTAATTCAGAGAGGTAAGGAATGTAGTTAAAGTGTTAATGATGGAAAGGAAGATAGGCCTTATTATAATTTAAAGGCACATAAATCAATACCTTTGCACTGCGTAGAGACCTCAAAAAGTATGTGCCCATGGGGCAATACTATGGGAGGAAAGGGAGTCCCCAGAGCTTCTCCTTCCTGAGCCTGTGAGGAATATCTCTCCACTTTGGAAGTGTGTAGCTATATGTGGGCTCACATGGCTGCTTAGCAATAATAAGGATGATCTATCTCTCTTCTTTCCATACCGCAGCCCACAAGCATCAGCTGTTCATTGTGCCCAGCCCATAACAGCATCATTGCTGGAGTTCTTCCTGATAATGCAAATGTAATTGAATGCAACAATGTGGTGTTTCCCTCCTCTAAAGACAGCTGAGCTCTGCTTTCCAAACAGATCCAGCCCTTCCTCCATTAGGCTGATGCCTTCTAAGAGCTTTCTGAATGTGTCTGAAATGCTTTGCAGAAATGTCATTGTGTGCTGAAGGTGGTATAAAAGATTGGTGTCCATTCAGCTTGACACTTAGTCATTTAATTTTAATAATCAAATAATCCAGTGGGACAACTCAAAGGCATAAAGTCCTTTAATGAGATGAATTAAACTTCTTGGAAACAAGGGGTTTAATAGCTGTTAAAAGACATTAGGCTTCTTTATTTGCCTCAGGCATGAAAGCAAAGTTATAGGATACTTCTCTGGAGTTTGAACAGGGTGAACTAATGCTGGTTTCTAGGAGACATGTACATGTAATGAAAAGTAAATAAAATATAACAGAATCACTCACAAAAGGAAAAAAAAATAAAATAAAAAGAAACTGAGAGGCCTGCTTTTCATAAGCAGCTATGCTACTAATCTGGTTTTTTATGGAAGAAGAGGAGACACTATGTAGGCATTTTTTTGTGGCTTAGAGGAAATAAAACATACATAATAGAAGAAAATGGCTATAACATAAATAAATCAAAAGCAGTAAATCTGATGTTTTATTCTACTATCATCATGTTTTTTCTTCTAAGAATAGAAGAATATATGTTTAGGACATTTCACATGATCCCAAAGTTTAGTTACACTAAACTGGGGTCACCTTTTAGAAATGACATTATAGTGTGCATAATGCTGAGTCTTGGTGAAACTGTTGCTATGATCCTGACATACATAATTAATGACTATTTCTATGATACCTCATCATAGATGGGGTAGATGGATAGATGGGGGCAAATGTTTTTAATGCACCACAGTGATCATCCACCATTCCTTTACTTTCTTCCAGGTACAAACCAAATCCAAGGGTCATCTCTTGGATGCCCAAATAATTATCCAGAACAACCTGTTCTTTGACCAGTGGAAGTGTTGAAGAACTGAAAAGACTGGTCTGTTACAGAGTAGCTTCTCAGGTGAATACTATTATGCCTGTTAAAGTGCACATAATGACAGTGTTTGGATTTGTTTCATTTTTCCTAAAGCTAGGAAGTTCCAAAAAAATTTCTAGTGCAGCTTCCCTGTTTAATGATTCTTGGTCTCAAACTATAGCTGTTTTAATCAGCACAAAAATTAATAAGGTCTCCCTTCTTGATTAAAGATTAATTTCCATGAAGCATACATTCATATAATATCTTTGAAACCTCCCTGGTCCACCACAAAGAGTTGAAACTGGTCAACAGTTTCAGCATTTGTACTGTGAAGAATGGACAGATGGATGAAAAGTGATAAAATAAACCTTCCAGCTTCAGCACCACATCACTAAATATGTTATTAGCTTTGATGGCTGTCAAACAGAATTATACTGGATAATTTCTTCCCTACCAATCCCAAAATAAAGTCTATTAGGAGCGTGCATTTTATATGTAAATAAATAAATAATTTATTAACCCAACAGGATGACTTGTTGAAAAATACTATTTTATTATTTGCATCCAGGAAGCAAACCTTCATCTTTGATAGGAAGCATAAGTCCTCACTTCTACTTGAACTGCACAAACTGTTTTGTTCCAGCTTCTATTATTGTTAATGATTAATTACAAGTATTCAACATTGTCTGCAGTTTCACCTTCTGAGGATGACCTTTCTCATCTCACACAGTTTCACCTCCTAAGGATGCCTTTTCCACAAATTTGTCCAGCAGTTGCATGGATGCAAATGTAAAAACTAAAATAAAGGTTAGACCTGTCCCCTGAAACACCCTAGTCTGCAATTTATCTCAAACAACATGAACAGTCTGAGCCTAGTGAATTTTAAAGTCCTGCTATGAAGCTTGAGGAGCCTCTCAACTTTATAGCCAGTCCAGATGGGGAAAGGAGCTGGGATTAGGCTGAGTTCAATCAAGTTACAACAGTTGTGACAGCTCTACACAGCTTTGCAAATCTGATGATGAGCATTCCGGTAAATTACTATTTACAAAGTTTTGATGATTTCTATTTTCACATGTGTCTCAGAGGACCTTTTTTTTTTTTCCATCTTCAGTATCTGCAGAGCGGCTGAGTAGCTGGAGGTGAGACAAGGAGGCAGGGAATGATCCCTCTAGCTAAGGCAGGGATACAGTTAAGGGCACAATAATCTCTTTCTCTACGAGAAGTGATGGAAAAGCTCCACGATGGAGCAGACGCTCCCTGAACTGTACAGATGTCACGTTAATGCCATACCCAGGTGTACAGCGGAAGTTAATTGAGGCAATTGAGCACAAGATTGGTGCATCGCAGAAGATGTCAGTCCAGCACGCGGAACCCAGGTGTTCCATGGAAAATAATTAGATCAGGGAGCAAACACAAGATGAGGCTTTGACAGGGAAAGCAGGAGGCTCAGGAGGGAGGAAAAGCAAAAGAAAGGAATAATTAAATTAAGGAGTTTGGTACAGCAAGGGGGTGGAGGATAGCACGACAAAATAACCAAACTCGCACAGCACGTGGCTTTGGGACAGTCAGTAGGACTTGATGACAATCCCACGATGGTGTGCAGGGAGAGCTGTTCCTTGCTGAGTCGCCTGATGATGTTGGTGCTGAGAGGGCAAGTGCTTGGTGTCAGTGTTTGTGTGCAATCGGCTTCCTTCAGGCAGAACATGGGCATGCAGTCTTTCTTGAGAAGACAGACAGCAATAGCCTACCTTTCTGATGTAGGCACATTTCTAAAGCTGTCACAGTTTCAGCTGGGATAGGGCTAATTTTCCTTCTTAGCAGCTAGAGTAGTACTGTGCTTTGGATTCAGAATGTGACGAATGCTGGCAATACACGGAATGTTTCCATTTCTGCTAAGGAACTGAGGACTTTTCATCTTCTCATATTTCGTTAATGTGCAGGAACACAAGCAGCTGTGGGGGAACCATGGCCAGGACAGCTGACACAAAATAGCCAAAGGGATATTTCCTACCATAGAATGTCATGCTCAGTACATAAACTGGAGAGGAGTTGTCTGGGGTGGACAGATGCTGCTGGGGCATCAGGGAGTGGGTGATGAGCAATTACATTGTGCACCTCTTGTCTTTTTTCAGGTTTTAGTTCCCTCTCTGTTTTCATTATGTTAATTTTTCAACAATTATTATTTTGTCATATCTTATTTTAAATTGTTTTTGTCTCAGTCCATTTTTAGTGTTTGGATTTTTTTTCAGTTCTTCTCATCCCACTAGGATGGGCAAGAGTAAGCAAGAAGCTGCATGGTGCTTAGTTGCTGGATGAGGTTAAGCCACAGCAGAAGTGCTTCTTACACCCCTGCTTTGAAGTTACTTTCCTCCATGTACAAGCCAGCCAGAAGGCTGCTGTGAGATGCTGCTGGAATACTGACTTGTCAGTGAAAAGTGTGGAAAGCTGGGCACAGTAAGGCCTGGGCTCTTCCCACCTCCAGGGACAACTTGAGGATACGTGGAGCAGCAGCCTGCAGCACTCACTTTCTCCCTTGATTACAAAGGACAAAAATTGCTAACGTGGAAAAGACAACTCAATTTTAGACTCTCCAGTTTAAGATAAGACTGATCCAAGGTTAGTATCTGTTTGGAGTCAGATAATTTAGCAACCTGAAAGCTTTGCTCTATCAGGGTACCACTGCTGTAGGATGTTGTAACATCTGCCTGGAGAATTTGTCCATGGGGTTACCAACTATCATTTTCAGCTGTTTACAGGCCGAGTGTTCTCTCTGTGCATATTAAACTCTTTTACTGCTTGTTCTTACTGACATAACGTAACAATGATGTGAAAATGGTGTCAGCTTTGAGTTTCACATGTAATTTGGCTTGTTTTGCCACCATCTGTCTGTATTACTGGTTTTTGAAATTTTAGTCAGTGAGATGAAGAATGAGAGTTTGTCAAACCACCTCTCTGGTGTTTTGTTTTGCAGGCAAACTGATGAAAACACAACTTTAATCCTAGTCATACTTCAAAGGCAGAACATGGACCCTAAAGCAATCAAGTAATATCTATTCTGTAACACCTTAGAAAAAGCTAGAAGTGTTGTAGACCTCTGTGTACTAGACTCTGAATTTTTAGTTTATGGAAGGCCCTTGCAAAGGTGAGTTTTCTGCTGGTTTATACATGAGTGGTCTTTAGAGGGTAGGATTTGTAACCTGCCTTCTACTTTGTAGTTGGGAAGACACAATTTTTTTTCTGCCATTTTCCAGTATGTAATTGTCATGGTTTGAGTGAGAACCAAACAAATTCTGTTCAGTGATTTTACTTCTCAGCTCAAGTTTTCTAACTAACTGCACTTTCTCAAGTTAACAGCATGTTTTGCAGCCAGTGACTGCTTCTAGCAGTGATAACACCTCATGTTTAGAATTACTACCAAGGATGCAATGCAGACCAAGACCACTGCTAGAACTTGTGTATCACACTGAGGGGTGCAGAAAGTGAAAGACAGAACCTGCAGGGAGGAGCAGCCAGGACAGGTGACCCCAAGCTGACCAACGAGGTCTTCCATCCCATATACGTCATATCCAGTATAGAAAGCTCAGGGGTTTGGAGGGTCTCTCTTGCTCTCTGGGACAGGATCTTGCTCTCAATCTCTTGGGCTCTCGTTCTTCCCCTCTTAGGGGTTCTCCCCCTCAGAGCACCAAGGAGGACTCTGTCTATACTGCCTTTGATCCTGATCAGTGTATTCCTTAACCTAATGCCAGAATCCAGCTCCTGAGCACAGCTCCCATCTGCTGCAGGGCCCAGTCTGGGACTCTCCCTGTACCAACTCCACAGCATCAGTGACGGTGACATAATTAACATCAGAGGGGTTGGGTTTGGTGCTGGTTTTGTACATATTTGTATATATGTCATTATTATTATTTTCATTTTCATTTTCATTAAATTGTTCTAATTTCCTTTTATAATCACTAAGTCTCTCTCCCTTATTCCTTTTCTCTTCCTCTTTGGGGAGGGAGTGGGGTTAAAAGAGAGCATCTGTTATCAGTCTGGGCTGCCCTGACCCTAAACCATGACAGATTTAATTGGCACCCAACGTGGGGCTCGAACCCACAACCCTGAGATTAAGAGACTCCAGTCTCTTGGGTGCCAATTAAATCTGTCCAGCAGTAGGTATGTATACAACATATTTTTTCTGCAGTGTGTGAAATTCCCTGATGTCCCTTCAGCTGTGTTGATACAACTGTGTGCAGGGTTGCAGTTTGATTCTGAAATTATCTGGGTTAAAACAAACAGCTCAAACTTCTTCTCTGAATTATCATTTTTGCACATTTCTGACTTGCCCAGCATCACCATAGACTATTTGTAGGGCTGAGGAACAGGGAAGGGTGTAGGCAGGAGGGAAGGGGAAGGGAACAATAGGAAAGTCTTTAAAGAAGGAAAATGAAGGAGTGTGTGTAGTTTCATCCTTGTTCAATGTGCTCTTTGCTTTCTTAATAAGCAAGGGTTTGAGTTGGGCACATAGGTAACAGCCAGTTCCCTTTGAAAGGGGAAAAATGGACTGTGACCCCAAGATAGAAGGGAACAACCAGCACAAGAATGCTGTACAGTGCATGCATTTTCCTGGCATATGATGGATTCCTTTTTAATATCCACAGCACTTTGTAATTTGAACTGCTGCCTGCTATTTATTTTACTTTAATCTGTGTCATTTCTCTGTGTTTTTTATCTTCCTTCCCACTGTCTCTCAAGTTATGTATTTCTACCCAGCCTCCTATAACATTAGGGGCTTTTTTCAAGAAGGAAGGACTGGGTTTGTAGGAAGGGAAAAGTTCAAATATCTTATCCATGCAATTTGTAATTGTCAGAGTACAAAATACAAAGTACTTAAAAAAATAAAATAAAGCAAATGTTTTCATTTACATTCCATACTGCAAACTTATATTTTAAACTAAAACTAAAGCCTCTATCTGAACTGTCAGTGTTATAGATGGTTCCTACACACACATATATATATAGAGAGAGATAGATCTGCATAGTTTTTATCAAAATTATACACTTAGCTGATTTAAGATCCCTGTCTTATTTTGGAATGTGGAAAATATAATATTTTTAAAGAATATGAAAAATTTATTGCCTTTATTCAGAACAGTGCATCAGTCTGTGTTGCATTAGTTCACTTAAGACAAAGGACTCCTTTTTGGTGGTTTTTCAGGGTATACTGTCTGTGAGACACATTTTGGCTCTGGTCTTCTATCTTGGTTTTCAAGCTCCATCTATGAAGTGTTACACCTCCCATGGTCTTTTGGTACCAGAGTCCTGCATATAGAGGTGAATGCTTCTACCAGTACTGAAGATTAATTTAGGTACTAGCAGGAGTACCAATGCTTGGCTTGATTTGGTTTAGATTGGGGTTTTTTAAGCCTTAAATTTTCAGGATCTTCAGATCCTGAAATCAGTTCTGTCTACACGAGCAAATCTATGGCAGTTTTTCCGAAGTATGAATTCATCACAGCCTAACATTGTCTGTCCCATCTCTGTGTAAGCCACGTGTCTGTCCAGTTCAGGGACCAAGCCAGAAAAATCACTATCCATTGCTTTTAAAATATTTTATTTCTTATGGCTGAACTCACTGAACTGATTGACTCAGTGAGCTCAGGAACATGAGGGCTGGTGGCAGTGGGGCAGGATGAATGGTTGTGGCAGTCCCAGTCTAACTTAGCCTGCCATGGAGACCTTTGAGCTACCTCAGACTGTTAACACGGAATATTTTAGCACTGAAAGCACCCATTTCAATCCATGATTTCTTGTCACGTGGTGGTTTGTGTAACAGTCTTAATCAGGGACATGAAATTAAGGGGTATTCAATCCAGTGATTGAATAGTACTAAAGCGTAATGGAACTGGATAACCAGAAGTTTAGGTCAAATAAATTCAAATGGAATATAATGAATTCTGTCAAGGTGTTTAAGCACACTGTAAGCTTACCAAAGAAGGGGGTAAATTCAGATTGGAGCATTTACTCCAAGACTGGATGTCTAACTTAATGATAAGCTATAGTTCACCCACCAGCAAGTTATTGGGTTTGATAGTGTTCAGTTAGGAAAAAAGAATAAATCCCACAGCCATGGTGGGTGAAATCCGCTGGCCTGTGTTAAACAGAAGGTCATGCTTGCAGAGGGCCATGATCAATTCTCTGAATGTCTTCTGGCAGGTGTTTTAAGGTTGTCATTTGCTATGTGCTTTACTAAATACGTGAAGTTCCAGACTTCCATATGTGAAATTGTTTGCTATTATATTAAGCTCTTAAAAATTATCTGGTGCTTGAAGACATGAGCCTTAATACAAACAATAATGAACTGCAGCATCATCCAGGCACTCAGAGCTTGCTAGAGCCCCAGAATTTCACAGAATCACAGAATGTTAGGGATTGGAAGGGACCTAGGAGATCATCTAGTCCAACCTCCCTGCTAGAGCAGGATCACCTAGACTAAGTCACCCAGGAAAGCGTCCAGGCGGGTCTTGAATGTCTCCAGGGAAGGAGACTCCATAACCTCCCTGGGCAGCCCATTCCAGAGCTCTGTCACCCTCACTGAGAAAAAGTTTTTCCTTGTGTTTACCCTGAACCTCTTGTGCTCCGACTTACTCCAACTGCCTCTTGGCCTGTCATTGCATGACACTGAGAAGAGTCTGGATCCATCCTCTCAACACTCACCTTTAATATATAGATAGACATTGATGAGGTCCCTTTTAGTCTCCTCTTCTCCAGGCTAAAGAGCCCCAGCTCTCTCAGCCTCTCTTCATAAGGGAGATGCTCCTCTCCCTTAATCAACTTGGCTGCTCTGGACTCTCTCCAGCAAATCTCTGTCTTTTCTGAACTGGGGTGTCCAAAACTGGACACAGTACTCGAGGTGGGGCC
>JAOEGS010004204.1:18276-30352 GCA_025447755.1 Corythornis vintsioides
GATGGAGACTCCACAACCTCCCTGGGCAGCCTGTTCCAGAGCTCTGTCACCCTCACTGAGAAAAAATTCTTTCTTGATCTCCAACCCCCACAATTCTGTGATTCTATGTTAGCTGCAGCTCATGTTGGAGACAGGAATGGATAAATAGATTCTTGAGTTTTCTTTCATGACACAAAACCTTAAAATTAGCATATATTGACTAACGTACTGGACTTTATTGAATACTCAGAGTATTTCAGTACTTCCGTTAATTTACCTGTTGTCCAAAGGCAGAGCAAACAAAAATAATCCTAATGAAATCTATTATCTTACATAAGAAGCATGCTTCTCATGTCCTTTCATATTATCAGTGGCTGAAATGAGATTTAAGAAAATAAATAAATAAATAAATAAATAAAGGCCATATTCTGGTATTTTAAATATGAATGGTGTGGATGACATCTCAGTAATTCCCCAAAAGAAACAGAAAACTCTTAGTGATTTAGTGAGTGGATTCTTCTGTGTTAGGCTGCTTTCCCAAAGCCACAGTTACATATCTCTACATCATCAATTCTCATTTGAGTCCTTAGGGAGATTCTATGTTAGGCTGCAAAAACAGAGGGTGGTAATTACGGATGACATTAGCAAAGTGTTAATAGTGGTGAGTTAAGGAGGAACTGTTAAAATCACACAACAGGAGCAGTATTTTTTTGTCTTAGACAAGTTTCCATTATTGTCTGTTCGATTTCCCCATGGAAAAACTACCATGAGACTAGCAGAGTCACATATGTGGAGATTTTCTTCCTTTACCTGCTGGGTGAACAGCTGGTAAAGATGTTGGTATAACACCAGTGGGGTTTTCTTGGTCAGTGGAGCCACTTTTAAGTTCAACCAAAGCCAAACACTATCTTCGATATTTAATCTGTCATCAATCTCATAATCTGATGTCATTGTGTATTGTATTAATGTAGTGATTTGATCATTCTGAGTCTATTGATTTACTGATTTAATTTTAATTGTGACCTCAATTTGATCATCGCGTTGTTCAGTCTTTAATTGTCCTAGTAAAAATGTAGTATATTAACTCACTAATAGGCCCTCTTAAGTGAACATTTGCTTGCTCATCCTTTTAAATAAATCCATTAAAAGTATACAGAACTGTTTTATTATGTCTGCCTGCAATGTGGGTCACGCGTTCTGAAGATACAATTAACCTCAAGTGAGAAATTTGCAAGCCACGGAGTTATTGCATTGAAAAGTAAAACCAAGGTCTTTTCACCTTATTATGTAAGACACTATAAAGCCTTCAACTCCTTGCTGAAGAGAGAATTCCGGGGCAGAGATGAAAAGATAGGAGGAAATGAACAGAAATGCTGAAGTTTGGGTTTTCCTTCTCTTTTCCATTAGGTTGTCACTCAGGGATTACAGTACCATCAAGGGCCCATCTGGTGGCACTGTTAGCTGAGGTCTTTAATTTCACAGACAAGGACAAATCTTACACAAGAAAAAGAAGGAAAAGGACAATTCTCACTAATGGCTCTATTCATGTAGCAGTGGCCAAGTGGTCAAACCTCACTTTATGTGCCTGTATCATCACATTTTCTTCAGCCCCATTCTCAGCAGCTCCCCAGGTGGGAGTATCTGATTTATTTATCCTTTTATATTTTTTTAAATTCAATTACAGAAAATACTGGAGAATAGAAAAATGTCCCTTATTAAATAAATGTCCAAAGCTGTGATAATCTACAGTTATCTATGTGTGTTTGTGTACATTTTTTTCTCTATAATGTCAGAAATTTGATAACACTGAGCCTTATTAAAAATCCTATTAATTTTATCAACAATCCTAAACAGAAATACAGGAATTTGAAATGCAGATGTGTTGAACAGGTAGTTGTATGGAGAAAATACTTCATTTATTACTTCTTATTTTACTTCTTTTATTACTTTTTATACCTTAAAAAACATTCAATATACTTCTACCTGGAACTGCTTGTGAAGACACATTTGCTCTTTCACATTTTGTGGATTAATAAAGTGTTAATATACGCCCTTTTTTTGGACTGAATCACCCTTTAAAAATAATTGAGATTAATGAATGTTAGTGTCATGACTCAAGGCCACTGATAGATTCAAGTGGTTATCCTTGGTATCTAGAGTATTCAAGAGACCTCTGCTGTCCTTCAGAAAAGGCACTGGAAATCCTGGGCACCCACAACTTGTTGGAAAGAGTATGGGCACCAAGTAGGAAATCACATGGGTTTGTCTCTCCCCAAATCTTACAAGACCTTTTTAAACACAGGATGCCCCCGTGCTCTGGGGAAGGAATGCAAAGGCTGCTCACATCTATATCTACATGTGGCACTGAGATATACTAGAGCTCCATGCACCTTCCCCTCCTGAGTGTCTGTCTTTTATCAGTTATTTGGTGCTGCCTTTAACATTCTTAGGACCTTTGCGTGAGCCAGTTTACCTCACTAAAATGGTAGCAGATGTCTTGAGGGAGGGAAGAGTGGGTAGTTTCCTGCTTTTTTATTTAATTAAATTGATACAGCACAGGTTCAGTATCATCTCAAGGGAGTGTGAGACCTCATGATTGTGACAGTCAAGACGGATGGATACGTCCTCTTCTGACAGCAGAAGTCCATTATGATATTCTTCTGTGTTTTAATCAGCTCCTCTTGTGTCTTCTTTTGAGGACTTTAGCACTCTTCAGCAGGCCATCTGACTGTATTCAGGCCTGAAGCCAGCAGTTCTCTTCCAGATTTGATGTGGGATGATATTTGGCACCTCCCTCAGCATGGTATATGCCGGCTGTAGGGAGACATATTTAACCTGGTGCTCCTGGGTGATCCATGAGGCTTTTGAAGATGGTATTTAGCTGCTATTATGATAAAAGTATCCCACATCTAAAAATGCAAGTAGATACCTTGGGGGAGCAACAGCAAACCAGACACCTAACTCCAGATGAATACTTGCTATAGGTTTTGCTATAGTCTCCAAATCCTTGTTCAGAAAGAGACATGATATCTCAGCCCAGGACTTAACCTTCTTAGTTAATTTAGGTACATACTTCCTGAAATACTCCTAGTTAAGTTAGTAGTGACAGATTTAATCTGTGGTTGCTGTGAAAGTTTCATTGCGTTTAAGTCCCCTTCTTAATCAAGCCATTAACTTTTAAAGAAGCAGTAGAGTACAGTGCAACAGCAATAAAAATAATTAAGGCTGGAAATGGGTCTTTGTTGCAGTCTGGGAATTTGCGGAGGAAATAGGAGTTTTGACATACACTATTACTGTCATGCTGCATTGATATTCAGACTGATGGCTGCTCAATGACTCTTTTTTTTTTTTTTTTTCCCAGTATAATGCGAGACAAATCTACACAAGATGAGAATACCTACGTGTTCAAAATACAGACTTTCGACCTGATACTGTAAGAAAGGAAGTTTGTAATTGAAAATTAATTCATAGTGGAAAGTGTAGTCAATAGACAATTACTGAGATACAGCTTGTGTTTATTGCTTGAGGAATTTTACACAAGATTTATAACAACTAAAAGCAATTACCTTTACATGTAAAGAACATCCTAAAAAGATGAAACTTAATTACTGTAGAAGCCTTCAAACATTCTTTATCTCATGTAAATAATCACCAACCAGACAACAATTAAAAAAAAAATTAGATGTGAAAATCAGCATGCTTCCCACATCAAAAAACATTATGGAAAACTCTATTTTGTCCACAATTCTTGTTCTATTACTTCTACAGATGGGTGGCATTACTGATTTACTCCAGATGTAAGAGGTGAAAATCACATATAATGTTTGTGAAATTGAATTCAAGTAGACTGAATTTTCAAAATGTATTCAGATGCACCACTCCCACTTCCATCCTCTATGCCCACTCTTCAGAGCCCCACTAATAACATCAGAAATATGGGCACTGAATTCTTCATGTGGTGAATTCTGAAGGAACTTCCCTGGGTGACTTCATTCCTATTTGAGAGATGAAAAAAAATATTTGAGTGTTTGCCCTAGTCAGAATCATTGGCTTGCTCAGAGCTCTGACTGGTAAGGAATTCCTAGCAGCATCAGAATGGGATTTTCATGCCAAGGGGATGTCTGTCCTTTAGCTCCTTTTGCCTGACTCAGCAGGCATGTTCATGTTCAACGAAAACACTTCTTTGGACAAATTATAGTGTGGACAAGATGACTGATATAGTGAAGAGGTTCTGCTACCCTGGAAAGGGAGTATGTGGCATTAATATATTTTTAAAATGTCAAAGACAAAGGATGTGTAATACTCAAAAGCAAAGCACCCAGATACAACTGGAACCCTCAACATCAAGTACAGAAGATGGTTCAGAGTATAAAGAGCAGGAGACCAAGGGCACTGGCCAAATTGGAATAGTGTTAAAGAATGGAAAGGTGAATCCTCTTTCTCCAGACTCCTGGGTTATTTGTTGTCCACACATGCAGACAAAAGCCCTGATAGATTCAGGTCTGGAAAGAGGTTTTCCTTAGGCTATGTTTCTGGGAATCACTGTTTTAGACTCTTTTTTTTTTTTTTTTTTTTTCTCATTATAGTGTGACTCACTTACTGAACAGATCTCAGTTCAGTAACCAATGGGCCTTGGGCAAAGATAGTACTATCTTTGTCTTTTTTTTTTTTTTTTCCCCTCTCTGTGATAGACAGTAGTTTAGAGTCTCAAGAACTGAAATGACTAACTTTAACTGTGGCAGGAGATCAGAGTAACATATGGGAAACACAGGCAATGGTCTGTAGAATGTGAAAAAGTCAGATAGGATAAAGTAATAGTTCCTTTTTTATTCCCTTTAAAATAAGTGAAATTCAAGCTGGGTACTTTGTTTTATGGTG
The DNA here is from genome assembly GCA_025447755.1 of Corythornis vintsioides. NCBI lineage: Eukaryota > Metazoa > Chordata > Aves > Coraciiformes > Alcedinidae > Corythornis > Corythornis vintsioides. The sequence goes on from JAOEGS010004204.1 coordinate 23,134, forward strand.
AGTTTATATTTCTACAATATTTTCCATTTTGTCCCAAAATTAGAATGGAACATCCAAAATGAGGGGTCTGAAAATTATTTTATCTTTCTAATTATAATAGCCATAATTAACTTGTAGATGTGTATTATATCTTCTTTTTTGTCCATTTCTTTGTTTTTTAAAGAAGACCAATATGTGAATGGTGTTTAATACCTCATGCTTAAGATAATGAAGATCTGCAGTCTGAAACCCCACAAATATGTTGTGGTTGTTTCAGGGGAGTGTAGAACCCACACACAAGTGCAGGGAAGAGAATTGATGAGAACTGCAGTACATTTTCACCCTGGAGTGAGAGGAAGCTGCCAATTGGTTACAGAGAGAGCAGTAAATGTGCATGAGTGGAAGCTTTCCTCTGATCTTCCCTCTGCAAATTACTTCTGAGATTAAAAAAGTAATTAAAACAAAACAAAACTATATTATTCAGTGAATCTAGGGTTCAGGATTTATGCTGCTTTTGTTGGAGCTGCAGCAATCTTTTGATTTATTTTAGATGCTGAGAAGGCAACTTTAGCAACTGCACAGAAACAGAAGGCAGTGTTGATATGACGCAGGAGAGGGAAAAATGTGCTCAGGGAACTTTCAGGCTCCTGTGATTGCCTTCACAGCAGCATGTCATGGGGCTCAGTGGGATGAGTTTTCCTTTGTGAGTCCTAGATTGAATCCCCAGGGCATCCTTACTGTATGAGGGAGGTGTCATCTCAGTCCCTTCCACTCTTGGGCTTCATGAGGAAGGGTAGTTGTAGCAGTATTTGTCATCAAAAACACAGACACTCTTCTGTTGTTTCCTGCTGAGACAACACACTCCTGTAGTAGCCCCTTCCTCTGCTTCAGATCCGAAAGCTAAATGTAGCAATGTCTAATTAATTCCAGCATATATGTTAAAAAGGGATGATTTTCCTGTTTATCTGATTGGCTGCAACTGGAGACTGACACCGCTGGAGGACCAGACCCCTTGCGAAAGGGTAGAGCTGTCCTATCGTGGCATGTCTGCTCATTTTTTATGTGCAAGGAGGGAATTGGGACTCGATGGTAGAACAGATTTTGTCCTTTGTGAGTGGCTTTGGCATAAAAGGCAAAATGTACGCTTGGGCTATTACGAACAGACCTCCTGGTGACTTCTCAGCACTTGATTACATTTTAATTATTTTTGTAATGTGAAAGTGAACCTGATCTCCTGAGAAGAAAGAACTATTTCTATTAATCTAACAGGTTATAACAGAGGATCAGCAATTAGCTGTGTGCTTTTTATTATGCTACAATTATTGACAACAAAGAGCCTCCAGAAGCCCCATTTTCCGTAGCAAATCCCATTTAATCAAGCAGTAAGATGGTTCATCTTTTGGTCTAGATTTGACAGATGGATCAAATGTGGTGTGAACTGTGATGAACTGAGCACAGCCTGTGCAGGTTATCTCTAGTTGTTTCTTGTGTAACATGGTAACAACAACGGGACCAACTCTGGGGCCTACACAAATATGTAAGAAAATTCCCTGCAAAACACAACTCAAAAGATGGTAAAGGAGCTACCTTCTCTCATTTCTGTTGTTATTAGCAGCACAGATGGACCCTCCAGCAGCTAAAGATGCCTTTACTACCATTCAGTTGAAGTCAGATGGAAAGCATTTGTGGGGTGCATCAGAAATACTGGTCCTGTTATTCTCTTGTAATCTACAAACAACCACTCCAGGAGTGGAGAGTGTGATCAGTACTCCTGTGCATTTTACATCACGTTTCCAGCTACCTATGACTTCCCAATTTTATTCCACCTCATGTTTTCTGGGCCAGATGTCTGCAGCCTTGTCTCAGAAATAACTCAGGGACCATTTTTTCAGTATTTACTTTTGACACAGATAAAACTCTTTCTTACTACTGTTTTACTGAAAAACCACACTTACTCAGAATATCTCCAAGTGAGACTGAAGTGATGACAGGAATCAGAAATTGTACATGTTGGGTCTGAAAAATACCACATGTGCAACAAATATTTTGGGAACCATACTTCAGGAATCCTTCTCTGTCTGGGTATAGATGCACCATGGCTGGCTCTCCCTTTGATGCTGTACTTCAGAGAGATGGTGCCTGATCCTTCCTAGGCTGGCTAAGGCTGAGAAGTAATTTTCACTGCCATGACTTTTGCTTGGTGTGAAAATGTAGTTTGAAGGAAAGAAAAAACATACATAACCAGGTAACATAAACCTACAAAAAAGATCAGATCTTGATAATGCAGCCTGATTATTCTTCTAAGAGGGTGATTGTTTCTGGTCTTAGTAACTTGCCAGCAAAATGGAGAGTTTAACAGCTATAATTTTATTAAGGACTCCTGCTTCTATTTGATAGCTTCTGCAAGGAAAAGCAGAACTTACAAGATTAGTGTCCCCCTGAGCAATTAAGTAGAAGGGTCCCCTAATCTCTGAAGTCATACACAGAACAAATAGAGTAGTAGATGTTGCTTCTCTGGGATCATAACCATTATTTATTGCTTTTAATAAGTCTGAGTTTGCTTGGATCTGTCAGGATATCCTTTTGTACCAGTGTCAATAGGAGTAATTCTAACAGTCATTGGAGCTGATAAGGTGAAATCAGAATTACGATCGATGTTGGGTTTTGTTTGTTTGTTTGTTTTTTTCCTTGCATGATGAAGGATGAAGAGAACCTAGAAAAACTCTGGGGAACTTCAAACCCTGTGATTTTCTAGCTCTTTCACAAAACCCTATATAGTTTCAGGATCATAAAGCTTCTCTCTATTTTCCACTATAAAGCAATTTTACAGTGAACTTTCACTTTTCAAAGTATTGCAGGATAGAGAGCCCACTCTTGTTGATATTCTCTCATGGTTTTCTTCCAATTTTCATCCCCTGTAATATGGGCCAGGGTGCAGCTGTAATCAGAAGGGTAGGAAGCACCTAGCAATGATGTTTCCCTCTTGCTCAAGTTAGACTGGGTGCCCCTAAGAGGATGAACTGTCATGTCTTACATCATTAGTTTATCACATGTTTCTGTATTTGGACAGGAGGGGCATATTCTACCACAAGAGGGGGAGTCACTGCAATAATTTCTGGAAGTGTAAATAGGAAGAAGTGCAGTCTGAATGGTTGAGGGGACCATGAATTTGTGTTTTGGAAACTAATGATCTTCCTTCCCAGTTCTCAAGCATTCAAGAGAACTACTGTTCCATGGCATTTTTCTCTGGATAGTTGCACCACTATTTCTATTCAGTTTGACTTGATCTAGATTCCTGATCACCTCACCTCTTGGTGAAGGAAAAATGCTTGCACTCGTTTTGGCTTGAGTGTGTTTGCCTCTTGGAGCCACTTGATGGCAGTCATTAGCGTAACAAAATTTGCAGGTACATCCAAATATGTTTGCAGGGTTTACAATACACATAGGAGAAGTCATTCCTTAGGATCAACGGCAATCTATTCACTGTGCTTCTTGTAGTAACTGTCTTTTATACACAATGATTTTACATGTATTTTTTCTGCAGTTTTACAAAGCATTGGCCAGATTCTCAAAGTTCTTCACCAAAAGCTAATTCCTTGCCAGTTATCACAAATGCTGGATGAATCCAGACTGTTCTTGAATGGTGGAAATAAAGTTTGAAAATATATTTGCATAGCCATAATAATAAATTAAATTCACAATACAGCCTTCAAAATTTGTAAGCTTTGATTTTAAATCACTTAGTTAACACTTGAATGTAATGGAGATCCTTCCATGGATATGTTCTCCTGGAAACAGTGCATGCAGGAATAGTCAACGATTATGCACCAGCACAGGCTTCTAAGGATAATCAATAAAGGATGGAGAGGGGATTTCTTACTGAGTAACTATTTTAGCTCTGACGTCTCAGTCCCGAATCTCAGTGGAAATATAATCCGCAAAAAAAAAAAAAAACCAAACAAAAAAAACACAGAGAATCCTTAAAAAAACAAATAATTGTGTGAACTGGAATTCTAAACCATAGCAGATACTAAAAATCCTGGACTCAGGAGAGACACTGGTTAAGGTGTGTTTCACTTTCCTCCTCCAACTTTTTGCTGCCTCCTCATTTTTTCCAAAGGCGATAAATCACCTGGCTCTGCTCTCCCCATAGAAGACAATCACCTTTTTTCCCCTGTGAACACTTATTTTTGCTTTACAAATGTTAGCAACATTTATTCTTGGATGATTTAACTAATAACCATATCGACTTCAACTTAGAGCAATTGTTCCTAACCCGAATTTAATGCTGACAGTTACTGTTTCTCTTTCAGACCAAAAGAAGAGCTTATGTGTTGGAAAGCTTGACTATTCCTCCATCTACAGCAGGTACTACCTTTCCTTAAGCTCTCACTAGTCCTTAGAAACACACAAGAGCTGTAGGACTGTTCTTCTGAGGCCTGTGTTTTGTGCCTTGAGGATTATGGCAAGTATTTCAAATGCAATTATTTGATACTGAGATTTCAAATGAATAAATTACCTTTCCCTATTCAAGTGCAGGTGCAATCTTGATGAAGGGAACAAAGACCTTTATTCCAAGGTGGCTCTGCTGACCCCATCTGTAGCACTAGACCACAAGGCTGTGAGACTGAGTAGTTAAATTGTGCCTGGTGGGCAGCAGGCAGTAGATGTGGCTCATTCCCCTCAGGATTTGATTGGCCTTTTGGCTTTGCAGAGAGACCAGACTTGTCCATGCTGCAGATATTCTATTTCCAGGGTTTCCATGTATTATTTGCAGTGGGAATTTATTTATTTATTTTTATTAAATGCATATACTGGTAAGCAGAAATCAACAGAGGGTGAGGTGAAAGGAACCAAGAAGCTCCCATAATTGACAATGGAGGACACTGAATTGGTAACTCCTGAGACTATCAAAGGAGAAGGATTAGCTATTGCCACTCCTGTGAACCCCCCAAAGAGAAATGGCCATAAAAATTCCCCTCAGGTGTCTTTCAGGCCAAAGGATTCAGGACGTTGTCTTGCCTACAAGGACTCTATTAGAAGAGTATGTGGAGAAGAAAATTTGAGAGCTGAGTAAAGCCAATGGTGACATGGCTTTACTATTAATAACACAAGTTATTAATGGTGTGTTTCAAGGACAGACCTAAGGTTCAAGGGAGAATGACAGGAACAAAGCATGTGAAAATAGAAAGAAAGAGGGATAAAAGGGACAAGTCAAGTGCGAACAAGTGACTGATCATCACCCTTGCACTGTGCTTGTCCTCTGTCATTATCAAATGTTATTTCTGACGGTGTTTTGTAAGAGCAACCTCTCAGAGGATGCATGTCAGACACTAGCGAACTCAACCTAGTCAGCATCAGGATAAGATGGTCTGGTGAAGGGCCATGAGTGTTCAGGTGTCAGCAGTTGGAGGCATGGGAACAGAGCAGCCCAGCTCTCTGGGGCTGGGGTAGCAGAAACTCACCTGTGTCTTATAGCCCAATGAGTCAGCAACCTCTAAACAATTTAATCTCTCAGCAGTAGTTCCCTTTTTGGTTTCTTTTTGTGGGGAAAAAAACCCAAAACCTCACAACAAAAAATACCAAAACACTCAAAACACGGAGGAGAGACAATTCTGAAAAATACTGATGTCTTTCAGGCTGAATGGCTTTATTAACTGTGAGATGCCTCTCTGAAACCATATCACTATGTTCTACCCATCCTGGAAAGGAACGAACCTCTTCATTTGAAGTTTACAAAAGGTTTATTGTGAGGATATGTGTTGTGATTTCCATCAAGTTTAATGGTGTTTAAAATACAGTTGTTCCAATAGCAAGTTGCTGCTCAGTGAATTTTATGCTGAGAGTTTCTATTAAATCCTTATAAATAGAGCTATCTGCAATCACTGTCTTTCATGTCATCAGCTTAGATACCAGCAAGATTAAAAATGATGAAGAACTGAAAAAAAAATAAATCATGGGCTTCTTTAGTTGTCTGAGCAGTGAGCTGGTCCAAGCTCCTTAAAGGGACTTGAAAAATTCACTTCACACCCCTTCTAGTGTTAAGTTGGGCAAGCTCATACACAGTAGTTGCAGAAAACTTTTGTCACTGAACTGTCGTGAATAGCAGATACTCAACACTTGGGGCAGCCTCATCTCCATGGGAAGATTTTGATAGTTCCCCAATTTTTTTCTGTGGTTCTGTTCAGGAGAAAGTGATGTGGTGTCTGAGCTGTGTCAAGATTCATCAGTGGTGTTCCTCCACCAGCACAGCCTTGGACAGCTGTTTACATCCTTTCTCTGTAACTCAGGATACCAGTTATTTCTGGGGGCATAAGTAACATGTGGAGAATAGGCTTGAGTATATCAACATGACCTAACCTGACACTTGACATCATGACTTACCACAGAAGTTTGATTCAGGAATGAGTATGGGACTCATAGGTGAAAAGTATTTTTGTTTGGTTGTTTTTTTGTTGTGTGTTTGGTTTTGTGTGTGTGTTTATGTATGTGTGGTTTTGTTTTGTTATTTGTTTAATTTGGTTTGGTTTTTTTCACTTTTAAATAGTATGTCTAAGAAATAAAACTTCTAACTCTCTAGAAAGGGTGCATGTTTACAAAGCACCTTCTTTATAGCCTCTTTTGGCACTCTTTAGGGAATTATCTGTTTCAGAGGACTCTGACCTCTATTAACAAAGGAACTAGACCAGAAGCCATCTCTACCTAAAACAATAAATTTGTTTTGGATTGTTTGGTTTTGGTTTTTTTTTTTTGAGATTGCAATTCTATTCAGACTTCTTCAGAAAGAGATACCCAGCGTCAACATGTAGGTACCAATATGTAGATATACAGACACAATTACTTTTAAATGGGAATCTATGTCATGATTCTGATGTCTCCATTCAGATACAAACCCAAACATTAAAAAAATGCTAAATAGAAAGCACCTTGTATAAAAATCAGCAGCTCTGAAAAAAACATCGTATCTCTCTCTACAGTGCCACACTATTCTTTCCCTTGCTTTTCATCTTTTTCTAATGGGAGAAGTAAATTATACTTCTTAGGACATCATCACATATATACCTCACAAAAACTTATAGATATAGACAATAGAAGCAGATCAAGGGAACAGGCAATTTCAAGAAGTTGTGCAGTAGGATAGTCCAGAATAATTATCTTATGGCGAAGGAGGACTCTGTCTTATAAATTGGCTGGGCTCATAGATAGAGCTTTAAACTAGGTATGAGGGGGGAGGGGGGAA
>JAOEGS010004206.1:0-11435 GCA_025447755.1 Corythornis vintsioides
CGCGGGGTGTCGCGCCGGGGGGGTGGGGGGGGGGAGCGCAGAAAGTGGGGGGTGGCTGTGGGTGGTGGGGGGGGGGGGGGGGGGGGGGGGGGGGGGGGGGGGGGGGGGGTGTGTGTTGCTGGTTGTAGAGTAGGAAACCCCACAGAGCATCTGTGGTAATTGTCAGCTACTCTCTGATAAAACCACTCAGCCCAAATCCACTTTGCTCTAATCTGGTGTCTTTAACCCTGCTATTAAGCACGTGAATCGTTTGTTTGAGAACTGGCCCCAACTAGTAGGGCAAACCTTTGGGGCAGGCAGCATCTGGAAGTTGCATTGACCATGTTTGGTATGAAATGCGACTTGATGTCCCTGGGGAATCGAGTGGTCTGCAAGCATTGAATTTTTGCAGACAACATTTTTTTTTTTTGCCCAGATGTGTCCTGTAAATCCTTCTGTAGAACTCGTAGGGAGTATTTGTCCATATCTTCTAAGCTACCTAAGATGGAGTGTGTGTGCTTGAGCAGTAACACTGCCCTACTATAAAGCCTTATCCAAACAAATTGTTTGGGTTACAGGCTGCTGTGGAGGAGACGAGGATGACACACTGTTTGGGAGAGTTCTGCTGGTGCTCCTCCCAATTTATTTAACACCACTGCCAAAACGTGCAGGGCTGCACAGCGTGTGGCTCTTTCTTCGCAGGCAGGGTGAAGACAGGTAGCTGTTTCTTAACAAGACGAGGATTGTGTTTCTTGTGCTTATGTAAGAGTGTGGCTTTTGAGAGGGATTTGGTGCTTGAATATTTCCACAGGCCTGTACAAACAAAAATGCCTTGGCTCCTTTCCCCTTGCATGGCTTTCTGGTGTGGATGGGATTTCTCTGCATGAAGCAATCTTGGATGTGTTAAGAGGGTGGGGAATATTACTGAAGTGCTAAAGTGTGACGTTGGTGCTCAGGCTGTGGGTGTTACAACAGCTTTGTGTGAGAACATCAGTGGGGTGGGGAATGGTTGGAGCTGAGGCCTGACATCTCCTGATGGTCCCTGGGAGAAAACAAAGGAAAAAAACCAAAGGCTTTATGGGCAAGGTGATCCCTCCTGCTTATGCTGTGCAAGGATGGGGTTCCTTCAGAAGATGCTTTAGGGGGCTGCAGCTGGGGATGGGCAGAAAGCCACCAGGGCAGCCAAGACAAGGCATTAGAGCAGCTGAGGAAGGACTTGTGTCCCTTGCTTGGGCAAAGTAGCATTGTTGTTTCCCTGTGCTTCTAACATCTCGGGGCATCCCTGGCAGTTCGGGAGGGAGGCAGGGGCTATTCCCCTGAAGCAGAGGTGCCTCTTGGACTGTTCCTGTCTCTGTGAGAGCTGTGGGAGGTCTCTGAGTGCCCTGAGCTCAGCAGGGTTGTGGCAGCGCTGGTGAGCTGTGGGCTGGTTGCATCTGACCTGCTGTTCTGCCTTGAAGTTCTGCAGGAAACATCTCTGTGCAGCACTGTGGTGTGTTTGGGTGTCCCAAGCAGTACGGACAAGCAGAAATCCAACCCAGAAGCTGCTGGCACATGATTGATGGGCGAGGGGGAGGGGGGCTGTGCTGTTTGTGGGCTCCATTTGCTGGTTTAAAGCAATCATGCTTGGAGGCCTCCTGATTGGCAAAGCTGGTGTCTTGTTGATGATAGCTGTGTTTGGAAAGTAGTGCAGCATTATTAATGTTAAAACCGGTTTGGCTTGTCCTGCTGCCATTGATCCCTGAGGCCTGTTCTTTCTGCTCTTTGCCCAGTTTCTCATCTGTCCCTCCCAATCAAATCAAGACATTGCTATCTGCATGTTTTACTTTATTTTACCTTCTGACTTGGCAAACTCACGGGGCAGCTGAACGTGTGGAGCAAATCCTGGCTTTGCTTCATCCTCCCTAAAACACAGAGCGGTAGAACTGCAGTGTCTCTTAAACACTGCAATGTTCCTTAGTCCCCTGTGGGGAAGGAGCCCATGACTTCTGGTAGCTGGCTCTCAAGGCAGCTGTTGGGATCAAACAGCTGTAACATGTAGGAAAAAATAGCTTCTCTAGCACTTTGTACCTTTTTGAGTCCCATTCAGAGCCTCTGGGGTGTGAGCTGAGGGGTGCATGGCCCAGCACGCTGTCCATGCTACATGTGGAGGTGCTCCTACATGCGTAGGAGCAGAGCTTGGGTCACAGTTAGGGAAACAGTACTACTGACCAGTTCTCATATCTCTAAGTGCCTACCAGCTCCCTTGCTGGAGAGCAATTCCTTGTGGTTCAGAGTTTTCCTACAGTTTATGCAAGAGGCAAATTAGGACTGAACTTGGTACTTTTCAGACTCGGGATACCAGAGAATCCTTTGCTCTAGGAAGTTAAAGCTGGTAGCCAACGTGATTGCTCTCTTTCCTGCCTCTCCTGTTGTTGCTTCCCAAGGCCTTGGCACTTTTGGGTCTCACTGGCCTGTATCCAGTCGAGCAACAGTGAAAATGTTTTTGTTTGGTGGTTTGTTTGTTTTTTTTCCCCAGTGTCTTCCCCTCTCCCCTCTGGTCTAAGCCTCTGTTAATGGTTTTACTATTGCCTTGACCTGTGTGAATGGTTGGGGTGGGGAGGCCATTTACTGCTGTCAAATACTTTAGGTGACCTTGCTCTGTTTTTTCCTGTGGTGGTTTATGGCCTCAATACCCTCCTGTCCCGGTCCCCCACAAGCTAGAAGCTGTGAACTTGACTTTCAGAGTGATGGAGTGGAGGGACTCTGGCTGGCTGCTCAGCCTGCAGGCTTCAGCACAATTCCTGCAGTTACTTTACCCTTCCCTCTGACTCCTGGTGCTGGTAAATTCTCTTGAAAATGCTCTGGCTGCTTGGATCCCCTTGGCTATAAGTTAACACTGGGTTGTGTTGTGTTTTGTGGGTGGAGTTGTTCTCCCTCGGGTAGACATATTGAGGGACTTGTGTCTTTAAACGCAACTGAGATTTAAGGTTAGCGACAGTAACTGTAGCAGTAAGGGAGGCAGGATAACTGTGGTTCCACAGTTCGCTATGTAAATTACTTCAGCTGACTCCTGAGCTTGCCTGATGAAGCTTCTGTAGCTCCCTGATCCCGCAGAACACCCACCTACCACTTTGGCTGGACAAAACAGAGTTGTCCATCCTTCAAAACACCTCCTTGCTCTTAACGTTTGACCTCTTCAGCCTGTGCTCAGCCCCTTGCAGCTGCCTTCTTCTGCATGCTCCTTCGAAGCACTGCAAAGCCAGAGGGAATGGACCCTGTTCACGTCTGACCTTCCGCCGCTGGTCGCAGCATGTGTGTGGCTGCTTGTTTGAGACTCGCTGGAATGTAAATGCTTTAGATTAAGGATTCGAATGTTCTGCACTAGAATGAGACTCTTGTGATGAGACTGGCCTTGGTGGCTCTGAATAGACAGGGCAGACTACTTAAGGAGTTTAACTTGTAATAATCTATTCTTCCTAGGGGCTATAAAATGCTCTACATTAATGAGCTGTTAGGGCTGCACTTTCAGATTAATTCAGGCTTTTTTTTTTTTTTTTTCTTCAAGTGTGTCTGGATGTCTGTCCAGTAAATTCTGCTGCCTGCACCCAGCTCTGCTTTGTATCAGTCAGCCCTGACTCGCAGCCGTCATGCTGTGACTCAGGGTTTCTGGCACTTGTCTGGCCTCACGGCTCCCGGAGACTCCACTGTCACCCTCTGAGTAACAGCCCTGGCCCCTTACCCAAAGCCATGACTCAGACATCCGAGGTGCTGCAGCGCTTCCTAGGGTGTTAGCAAAGGGGTGATGAGCAAAGCCAGTGCAACTTGGCAGATGGTCTGCACAGCCCTCGGCACCCAGCACCTTCACTGATCCGCTTTGGCTTGTGGCTGTGGTGGGCAAATATAAGATGTTGGGCTCTGACATATGATTGGTGCCAGTAGCTGCGTTGGTGTTGGCAGAGAGCAACTTGGTAGATCAGAAAATGAACTTGTCTTGAGCAGCTCATAACTGGGTCTGGCAGCTCTGGGGTTGCTGCATTTTCAGGCAGATACAATTGGAATCAAGAGTTTTGAGGGGGAGAGGGCAAAGCAGCAGTATTATCTAAAATGACAAAGTGCTCAGAGCAACACAGAGGAGCAGAAAGTCTCAAAAGAGAGGGTTAAATGCTTAATCCTGAATCTGGAGAAAATGTCAGTGTAGGAGGGGAAAGCACACAAGATGTAGCTGTGTCTGCTTCTGAAGGCTGGCTGACTTCAAAAATGCACTTCTTGTAAAAGTCCTATTTTTGATGGAAATACGCACTCTTGTCAGTTTTATCCTTAAATCCTTTGAGACTGAGACTGTTTATGAAATGCCAAGAGGCGCCTGTTAGACAAATTATTGGGATAACTGAAAAATCAAAGCAGTTAATTAAAATCTCAGAGACACTCCTTGGGGCAGGAAGGAGACTGGAGACCGACCCATAGCCCAGTTACCCAAGCAGCTAGTGCCATGTCAAGCAAAACCAAAGTTTCTTCTTGCTTAAACAAATTGTGTTCTGTAGGGGAAAGCAAAGCTTGCCATGGGAAGGATTTCTCTCTTCTGATGTTGCCTTCCTTAGCTGCTGAATGAGAAAGTATTTTCACCATGGCCCAACTACAGCCATGCTGCTGGCTGCTGTAAAACTGGAACACAAAGTGATGTGGTCTTGCTGCAAGGCCAGCCTTGCCTCCTGCTTTTTAGCTGCCATTACAGTCAAAGAAGAGAAAGGAAAAAAAAAAATGTTAATGTGCATTCCTGACTATGAAAGTGCCTGCCTTGGGCCTGCACTGCACAGGAGCCAGAAATCTCTGTGCATGAGGTGAGGTGACTGAGGGGAGCGTGGCTGCAAGGAGGGTGTCTGGTGTGGTGGGTGCTGGCCAGGAGAGGATTGGGAGCCATGGGGCTGGTAGGGTGGCAGAATATTCTTTTGTGGGCTAGTGTCCCACTTTAAACCAGATAAACTTCTGTTCTCCCCCGAATGGAAATAATAGTTGCTTACTGATGTCAGGAGCTTGCACTTGGAAGACTCTGTTCCCCGGTGAGATAAATATTTATTGCAAATCCACAGTGTGCAGTGGAGCAGACTCTGGAGCCAGGATCTTGCAGGAGACTGTTTATGTGTGGGCTGTTCTTGGCGCTAACTCTGAATTTCCCGGTACTGAGCATGTGGAGCTGGTCCTGCTCCTTGGTTACTAAATGACTTGCTAAGTCCAGCCGAGCATGGGTTTGCAGAGCTGAGGAAAGTGACCAAAACAATAGCTGCATCCCTTGGTGCAGGTGCAGAGATGTGGTCAGGGACAGCTGGAAAGCTGCAGCTAGCTGCCCAGCCCCTGGTCAGAGAGCAGAGAAAGTCCAGAGATAGAAAAATGTTCCTGGGAGTGACAGGTTTCCCAGAGTACAGCTGCACTATCCCCCATAGCACACATCGAGTCTGCTGCTTTCTGGGTCCAAGCTAAGGCAACCTCTGCATAAGTGGGGAAGGTCTCTAAAAACAAAATGGACAACCCCTCTGTGCTGCAAACCCAACTCAGTTGCTGCAGCTAACTAGGAAAATCCCTGCTGTGGAGATGCTTCTTCATGTCAGTGCTCACATGGGGTTGGCCCAGCAACAGGGTGGTACTGGTTTGGCTATGCTCTCTCCAGTGCTTTTGTGCTGCTGACTTCCTCTGATGCCATTTTTTTTTCTTTTTCTTTTTTTTTTCTTTTTTTTCTTTTTTTTTTTTTTGCTGATAGTTTTGCCAACAGAGCAAAACTTTAAATAGCATAACTGTGCTGGCAGTGCTCAACTGCCTGGACTAAGCCTAAATCTTTGGGCTACAACTTCTGATTAGATTAAAATGGATCGTGGGAGTGGAAGCACTTGTAGGGTGCAGCACTGGGAATCTTGACTGTACAAACAAGCTGAGATTAGCTGCATGGTGAGCCAGCTAGGAAAGGTACCCTTTGAAGTTGGTTGTCTGCCTGGTTTAATTTTGCTAACACTGGCACGAGGGAGCATAAAGATCCTGAAAATCCACGTCACATGTTTCTTGCCAAGTGGAAATTCTGTTTGTGTTTGTGTTCAGGGAAATATTGGGGTGTAGCTGTGTTCTAGGAAAGGGCAGTGAGGGCAAGCCTCTCCCTGGCCTGATATTATGAAATGTCCTAAGCTTGAAGTATCAGTGTGATAAATCATCCAGGAAAAGCTTCTTTGCTGGTGCCTCTATATACTTACTTCCTCCAGCTGTGATGCAGTAGGAGCCCCTGGTAGAGAGTAGGGCAATGCAAGGTGAGTTGTGAGCTGGAAAAACTGAATTCCTTTTTTTAACCTTGAACAGATTTCTGCAACTTCTGAATAGAGCCCTAGGCAGTGAAATTTGTCGTACCTATGATCAGGTTTGTAAATACCATAAATATAATCTCTTTATGGACTAGGTGTGTATCGCTGCCTGTGACCGGGAGAACCGTTCAGGGGTGTGAAATATCTCTGCCGCTGTTGTTTTGCTCCTGAGTCACATGAGAGCTCCTGCTTTCCCCTCCTGCAGTTTTCCTCTTAACCTTATCTTTATTTACTTCAGGGGAAGTGATTGACACGCAGCCCTCTGCAGCTGCCTGCTGTGCTGGAGCCGGAGGAAAGTAGGTCCGCTCCGCTCAGTAGGTCTCTGGAACTGGGCACCCAGTATTTAGAACAGGTATTTTGCCACCATCACAGTAAACAGATCCCAGCATGTGCCTGTCTGGCAAAGGACTTGATCTTTATGGCTTTGCTCTTGTCTGATAATCAGGCAAGAGCAGTTAAACAGGAATTCATTCTTTCATAATCTCTCTGTCCTCCTCCTGCTCGCTCTGGCAGCGAGGCCCAGCAGGCACAAGTGTGTAGCGTGCTCTCGAGAGCCGGCTCTGCGGAAGCAAATGCGCACTTTGGAAGGTAACCGAGGCTTGACTTTAAGTGCAGGGAAGCCTATTTTGAGCAAGCAAGAGCCCAGGAAGATTCATCCCTGCTGTAGGGAAGCTCTCCAGAGCCCAGGATTACTGTGTCATTGTCACGGGGATTATGCCTCTGCTGCCACATGAACCCCAGGAGAGCTGCTTGTGGCGACTCGGCTTAAAGCATCACATGGGTAGCAGGGGCAAATGGGGAGTGGCCCTGGCTCAGGCTGGCTGGTGCTGAATGTGTGGTACTGGGCCTGTCCTCACACAGTATGTGGGCTGCCAAGTGTGAGCACCGGGACTGGTTACATGGCTGCAGGGAGAGGGATACCTGGTTGAACAGGGAAGGGGGATGCTCCTCATGGGTCACTCTGAATGCGAGATGCTTTTACCAGCAGAAGTTTGTCAGCCTGTATGTTGATGTTGCTCTGTCTTATTAAGCAAGACAATCCAGGCAATACCTTCCTGTATTACTGAGCACAAGTCAAAAAATAGGTTATTTTTTCCCCCACCTCTTTGGTAAGAGGCACAAAGAGATAACAGGAGATAACTAGTTGGGGTACTGGAGATGCAATGGTACCCCTGCTGACAGGCAGGAGCTGTCTGCAAGCCCTGGTCAGTACTTCTGTCTTTGGTTTTCCCCCCTTAGCTCACAAGGGTGATCCAGATTTACCTTAGTCTTGCTGTGATGGGAATGTACCTGTAGAGTGGCTCTTGAGAGGAGCTGGGTAAGGATGATGTTGCCCAAAGCCACTGTGCCCACGGTCCCACTCTAGGACTGCTTGGAAAGTGTTGAGCAAAGGCACAGTGGTATTTAAGCATGTCTGGAAGCCTCAGGGTGAGCCCGCCATGCAATTAAATACCCACGTGTTCCTGGATGGGAACTGTTTTGCTTCTGTCCCTTGGCACAGAGGCCAGCGCTGGCTGTGTGTATGGTGAGTTATGTGGGGCAGACTGACCAGGAACAAGAGGTAAAATCTACCCTCCAAGTGTGGGCACAAGAAGGTGGTATAAGTGGATTTTTTATTTTTTTTTTTTTCTTACTGCAGTGCTGTATTGAAGGAGTTAGGTGTGACCAACTGAAATATGCTTATTTATTTTGCTCTCGGGACAAAAGTGACTTTGTATTTTATTTTTCCCTATGCGAAGCTGAAGTGTGGAGCAGGGGAAGGAGTACAGGGTATTTTGGGGGTAAAGACCCTTCTCTTACTAGTCTGGCAGGAGCTGCCTCTGCTAGAAGCTGAGATCGCTGTTGATAACTTTTGTTTAGTGCTTATGACAGGAAGAAGAGCTGTCATTGCTTGATACCTCACCACATGCCTCCCTCAGGTGGAGCTCAGCTTAGTTTGCTGACCTGTGCTGACCTGAGTCTCCTGGTTTCCAGCACTGTGTGGCTCCTCTGCTCCCTGGCTTTTGGGGAGCTGGTGTGCTTTGGGAAAGTGAGCTCACTCACCTTTGAACCCCTGCTTCTTTGCACGCTTTGTGTGAGCTTTAAAGCCTTCCTGGTGGGTGTGCTCCTGCAAGAGCTTGGTGATGGTGAACTGTATGGAAATCCCCTCTTGGGCTCGGTGGTTTACTGAGCATTGCGTCCCTGCACTGGAAAGGCCCTGTTGGGTTGTGTGGTCTTTGGTTCATGATACAAGGTAGCATGAGGGCCAGACAGGGTGGTGGCTTTGCAACAGTGATCTCTTCACAAGCAGGCTCAGAGGCTGAGTCCTGCAAGCAGCTGCTTGTGTCATCCAGGAGCTCTTTCTTGTTCAGGTGATGGAAATGTGCATTGTGGTGGTGTGAGGTAACATCTGTCCATGACAGCAAAAGTCTGGAAGAAGTGTTGTTGTGTAATAGCTGCTTGCTGAAGTGAGAGGAGGTGATCTGTCCAACTGTCCCCTGGTACACGAAACCTGAGAAAAACCCCAGAAGCAGCATCCATTGGGCAGTCCCTGCAGGCTACAAAGGGTTAAGAGGCCTACACCTCTGTCTCCTCTTCTGCCACCTCCCAAGCTGGCCCAGCTCCATGTGCCTTTGTCTAGGAAGGGTTGACTTTCACCTTGCTCCTGTTGACTCCTGGCCTTGTGTACACAGCACTGGGAGGGAGCTGCGGGAGCGAGCGCTGGGTCTGCACCAAAGTCATAAGCTCGATAAAGAGCTCCCCTGGCTTGGATGCGGAGTCTCTGCACGGTCCCTCCCTCTGCAGCTCGCTGGCACTGACCTTTCAAAAGAGGCTTTTAATGAACTCTGGTCTGTTTGATCAGAGAGAAGAGGCAGCCATAAAAGCCACAGTGCCATGTCTGGAAAACTTTGCCCCAAAACATCATTTCGGTTTTTGTTTGAAAGGGTTTGCAAAGTCTGTGGCGAGGACGTGTGGGCTGGGGCAGGCGAGCTGCCTGCCTTTATTAGTTCCCAGAACTAGCCAGTGGATAGGGAAATTAACACATTGAGCAGAAACTTTGCTTGCTGCCTCAGTAAATAAATGTTCTTGCTTTGAGAAGAGACTAGTGGTGTGATGGGGCTGTGAGTGTGTTCCCTGGCAGCACAGCATGGAGTGGGCTAGGGATGGAGCACAGCAGGGCCTGGGGTATCAGGAGTGTGATTCCTGTGAACTGAGCAGGCAGTGTCTGGCTTCACCCAGCAGTGCAGTCTGCTTCAGGCTCAAACACGAGACCTCTGTGCCTGGCTTTTTCAGGAATGACGCTCATAGTTCACGTGCCTGACGTGCTGGTCATCTGGCAGGGAATAATTTTATTAATTTTTTTTCTTTGCCACTGGCAGGCAGGAAAAGCTTCTGCTTCCCAGCACATTGCTTAATCCCCCTTGGTGCTTACTGGGGATAAAGCTGCTTAGCATGAGGAAGAATCCTGGAACTAGACCCCTGCAGAAAAGGTTGATTTCTGTACAGATCCCTCCTAGACAAGAGCGTATTAATAGTAGTGCTCAGCTTCAGCTGCTGGGGCGAGGTGAGGCTGTGCAGCCGCCCTGTCCGATTCTCCCAGCAAGTCCCTGGCCTGGCTCCAGTGCTGGGATAACAGGTGGTGGAAAGCAGACTCCGAGCAGCGCCGGTGCCCTTCTCCAGCTGGCAGTTGCAGAAGGTGTTAAGCTGAACGTGGCCAGAGACAAATTGGCAAGGGCTGACCGTCATCCTGCGGCTGTCTCCCAGCTCTTTCCTGTTGGCTGCAACCTGCCAGCCAAGAGGAAACACAGGCACCTTTCGTGGTAGTGGAGCTGGAGGGAGAACTGAATCCTCTTAGAAGGGATGCACTTTTCTGGCAGTACGCCAGAGAGCTTTCTGTGGCATTCAGGAAGCCCTCAGCCCTTTCAAGTCTGAAAGTGCCTGTGTGCCCTCTCACAGGTGTGTATGTGAGGAATGTGCCTGCTCCAGACCTGCCCTGCCAGCACCAAACTTGCCTGTTAACTCTTCCCCGTCTCCCTGCAGGAGTTTGCTCCTTAGAAGTGCATGTTTTGAAACCCACAGCCTAAGTGTGGAGGTGCCCAGCAGCTCTCTAACTTCACTGGCAGCTGAATCTATAAAATGAGGAATGTCCACAAGAACAGTTTCCTTTATGGTTTGTGAAACTCTCATGGCTTCCAGGAACTTCCCTGTCCTTGCTCAAGGGGATGATGAAGAGGGAGTTCAGGGAACGCTCCCATATAATCTTATTTACGCTTGTGAGTCAGTAATTTCCTTGTTACATCCTCTGACTTGTAAACATTGTCTGTCCTGATTTAAATAAGGATTTCTGATAGCCAAACCTGGTGCGTTCCACAGTGTGTGCTAATCGCCGTGGCTGGCTGCCACCACTCTGCTCGAGGCTGGGCTCATCTGATAAGGCCAACCTGCTGTCCAGCCCCTCAGAGGCCTAAGCCTGGGGTTTCTTGAGCCACCCTCGTTAGGATGTTAGCTGGCTGTGATTCATAATGAAGCACAGTGTGAGCTGGCATTGGGGTGTGGCTCAGCCAGTTCTTGCCAACATTGATCTGCCTGGTGCAGCAGCCAGGCTCTACAGATCTGCAGCAAATGGGCTCCCTGGCCCCAGAGCTCCAGCAGATAGGAATTGGGCTCTTCCTGTCCTTTGAAATGGCCAGAAGATGTCCTGGGAACAGCTACTGCACACTGGCAGCAGTTTCCATCGAAGGTCTTGCTTTGGCTGGGTTTCACATATCTTGAAATGAATTTGCCTTGGAGCGAGTGATCCATAATGTTAGGAATGCCTGGTTCCAGGCCGGGAGGGGATTTCTTCCCAGCTGGCCTTCCTTCCCAGCCCCCTTCCCATCACTCAGTGCCAGGCTGGGGCAGAGTGGAGCCAGGGGGTCTTGGAGAGCTGGCCTCAGCACTTGGTGCCCTCCAGGCTGATAATTTGGTTATCTTCCAGCAGAGTTGCTGGGGAAACCAGAGATGCCTCAATAAGCTAATGAAAGAATATCTAGTAGCCACTGCTCCCTATGCAAAATGGGAAACATCTTGTCCTGACCACAAACCTTTTTTTTTTTTTTTTTTTTTTTTTTTTTTTTTTTTTTTTTTTTTTTTTTTTTTTTTTTTTTTTTTTTTTGTTTT
>JAOEGS010004207.1:6217-19051 GCA_025447755.1 Corythornis vintsioides
GAGGCCAGGGCTGGGATGCTCCTACACAGAACAGTCCTGCCTGTGCCCTGGGGCAGGGCAGGTCTCACTCCTCCTGCTCAGCAGGACTCTGGATACTCATTAACTTCATTTATTTGGTTTTTCTTGTCTTCTTTCTTGTTTCATTTTGGAAGAGGGGGACTCCCCGGTGCTAAGGAGAGGTTCGACCTGCAGTGATCCTCCTCCTAGTGCATCTAGAACCCTGCTGGCCACCTTTGCTGTGTGAGCACATTGCTGGCTCATGGTCAAGGTGGTGTCCAGCAGGGTGTTGGCCTTGGTGACCTTGAAATGCCCCCTACACCCCGACACATTGCACATTTCTGTGACCCCGGGCTATTTAGAGCTGCTTCCCAGCCAGCCCTGACACGTCCCAGTGCCTGGTTCTGATCCTCCCCAGGGGCAGGACATGACATGTCCCCTCGCTGAGCCACGAGGTTGCCCTCAGCCCATTTCTGCAGCCTGCTGAGGTCCCTCTGGACAGCAGCACAACCCCCAAGGGTAGGTTGTTCCTCCCAGCTTCTCGGCATTGGTGAGCTGGCTGAGCCCCCTCATCCAGGCCATTAATTAAGGTGTTAATGAGGACTGACTCCACTACTCTTTAGAGGGATGAGGGGTGTTAGGGATGGGGGTGGCTTTGGCCGTCAAATGTCCTGGAGACTTCCCAGCAGCTTCAGCGAGCAGAGGATGGAAAGACTGAAAATGAAGAATCCCACCCCCCTCGGTCCCGCCCCGGAGGTTTCTGGTTCCTCATTTGCCGTGACTCCCCTCTCATCGGGGAAAGGCAGCGGGACGCGGCTCTGCGATTGCGGTGAGTGGAGGGGCTGGGATGGGGCTGGGGCGGTGGGGTCAGGAGCGAGTGGGAAAGGGGATCTGGAGGGATAGGGGTGGGAAGAGGAGACTGGAGAGATGGGAACAGTAACTGGGCTGGGTACTGGGACCAGGGACTAGGCTGATGGGGATGTACAGGTGTAGCAGAGATGGCTGCTGGAGAACAACAGGAGGGAAGCGGGGACATGGGGGTGAAGCAGGGATGTGGGGGTGAAGCAGAGATGTGGGGGTGAAGCAGAGGCATTGGGGTGAAGCAGGGATGTGGGGGTGAAGCAGGGTGAAGCAGGGATGTGGGGGTGAAACAGAGGCATGGGGGGTGAAGCAGGGGACATGGGGGTGAAGCAGTGATGTGGGGGTGAAGCAGGGACATGGGGGTGAAGCAGGGACATGGGGGGTGAAGCAGGGTCTGGGGGGATTCCTCCTTCCCAAGCCTCCCCGCAGAGCTGTCCCCCTGTGCGAGCTGGGCTCAGCTCCCGCTCCTCGCCCAGCCCCAGAATATAGAATAAATATTTGGAGCCAGAGAGATTCCTAAAATGCACTGCTGTTTATCCAGCTCCTTAACCCACCCGCCCCCTCCCATCACCCCGCAACACTCCCAGTTATTTGCCTGCATCCAGAGCCTGGTCCCAGGGGTGGTATCTGCTTTGCCCAGCCCTGGGTGGTCACTGGTGCCCCTGGAGCTGGATGAAGCCCCCCTGGAGCTCAGAGTAGCACTGGGTGGCCTTTTGCACATGGGATTTGGGCTGCTCCTGCCCAGGATGGACTGTTGGGGCTCATTTGCCTGCCCTGCCCATGAAGAAGACGTGCTGACTGTTGGTGGTGAGGAAGGGGATCTACTCAGAGGCAACTATGCAAAAGCTGCATGTTGGATGAGAGCTCCAACTGCCACTTTTTGTGGTTATTGTGGCTTCTGTTTGAAAAATGAGCCATGTGGGCTTTTTTTTCCAGTTGCAAAGAACCTTCACGAATGGCCCTGCTCTTTCCAGGGGCTGGGGCTTTGAGCTGAAGGTGTTTTCCCACCGTGCAAACCGTGACTGCTGCGTGGTGTTTCAGTTTCTCTGCTCCTCACCCCTTGCAGCAGCCCCCTTCTGCTATCCCTAGGCAGGTGTGGCCCCTAGAGAGCAGTTTTCTGTGTGGTCTTTAAGCTTTCAAGGCTGTGGGATGATTTATGAGAAGATTATTTGCGTGTTTTAGTTTTTATTTGTTTTTTCACTGACTTGCCAAGTCTTGCCAAATTGCTCCTCCTTGACAAATGTTGATGTTTTAAAAGATCCTTACCAAAGGAGCCAGCCCGTGTGAGCTCACAGCCCAGCTCTATAGCGCCTGCTGCAGCCCCCCTCCCTTCCTTTTGCTGGGCGTTGATAACCATGTCTGCACCCACACCAACGGCTCTGCAAACCACCAGAGGAAGGAGAGGTGGCTGTGATACCAGCAGAGAATTTCTTTGGCCTCCCCCATCCCCAGGAGAGCCTCTCGCCCCTCTCCAGCAAGCAGGGAGGACTCTCTGCCCTGCTGATCCAGCTCCTCCACAGCCTGATGCTGGGGGATTTTCTCTGCCCATAACCTTGTTGTTTTTCATCTGGGTGTGTGTCGTCCCCAGCTCCCAGCAACAGCTGTTACTGGCTGCTGAGAATCAGCTGATGCAGTGGGAGGCTGGGGGAGAGGCTGAGCAGCCTGGAATGTCCTTCCTAATTGCCACTCGGGTGCTTTGTAATCAAGATCCCAAGTTATTCCTTAAAAAAGCCTCTTTGTTTAACTAACTCCAGCAGGCTGTGTCCTGCTTCCCTTTCAGCTTTTTCTCCACCCAGTAACTCTCTTCTAGCTCAAAAAACAGAATATGTTCTACTACAGGATGACATGGAAAGTTTTTTCCAACATGCCTGCGTTTTCCTGAGTACAGGAAATCCTCTGTTTTAGGAGAAGTATTTTAATCCTCAGCTGTTGCCTTCCTCCTACCAGCTCTGAAACAAAAAGTGGTTCTCATTTCCTTACAAAACCCAGAGCTGGTTCTTGACTACAGAGAGCAACAGGATACTGGCCAAAACAGCCACCCTCCCATCTCAAAAGTTTCCTCCAGGATCTCAGGCACTTTGCACAGGCAAAGAAGACACAGTCCCCTGCTTCTTTGCTTGCAGTTAGACCTGTTGGTTAAGGAGTGAATAAAATACTAGTTATGAGGAACTCCTGTGTATTGTGACCCCTCTCAGCAGCTGCTGGTTTTGATGCTGTTGGGTATCTGTGGGCTTCATATCTAGGAGGCCTGTCTGGTTTTAATCACCGTGGTGAAGTGGTGCTGGACACAGATGTGGCTGTGATGGTTTCTCTGAGCTGCACCACTGTCAGCAGCATGGCCCTGGAGATGCCCACGCTGGGGGGCATGTGGAGAAGGCTGGGGGCTCCCCCGTCGCTGTGCTGGGCACCCTGTGCCTTTCCCAAGGCAGCAGGAGCTGGTGGTGTTTTCACAGTGTCCTCCACAGGTCCGTCCATCATGCCTGGAGTGGCCATCCCGAGAGCATGTGGCTGCAGAAGGAGCTCCTGCCTCGTGCTGTTCTGAAGGAGACGTCCACCTGGGTGACTGTGGCCATCACAGGCTGTGAGTATGGGAAGGGGCTTGTGTGGGGCTGGCATCAGCCTGGGAGCTGCCGGAGCCAGAAGGTCTCCCCTGAGCCTCCTCCTCTCCAGGCTCCACCAGCCCAGCTCCCTCAGCTGCTCCTCCCCACACTCCTGCTCCAGACCCTTCCCCAGCATCGTGTCCCTTCCCCGGCCAAGCTCCAGCACTGTCCTGGCAGGTTCTTCCTTCCAGCCAGTGCTGTGGCATCACTGGTACCAACACCTCTCACAAGCAGCTCTTCCACACTGTGTGTCTAAGGATTGCCTCCCTGTGAGCCTCCTCCCTGCTCTCCAACCACAGTGTCCCCTCCTGTACCCTCCCCTCATCCCCCTCTCCATCCTCTTTCCTCTTTTCAGAGATGAACTTTCCTGTCAGTGCCTGTTCCTGTAGCTCATTCCCTCTGCAGCACCCAACGTAACCCTTTGCACTTGGCTAAAAGCAGATCCATGGTGATGGTTTGGGCAGATCTGGGGGCCGGAGGTGACTTTCCCCCTCACCAAATCCTTTGGCACCATTGCACTGCAGTGGGATTCTCACATCTGGCTTTTGTGTAGCCAGGGGTACTTTCCAAGGTCCCACTTGCAGACTGACCCCCCACATGAGCTTCGTTCTCCCCTGGAGAACCATCAAATGTTTTTGAGACAACAAAACATCTAACAGTGTTCAGAAAGGGCAGCTCCCTGGCACCCCAGCCAGGTGTGTTTCAGAGTTTTCCAAGCAAAACTTTTCCTCTGAGGTGCTGCAGGAGCAGCTCGAGGTCTGGGGGTGAAGCTGACCTGGTTGGGGTCACTGGTAGGAACTCCCAACATGCAAAAATGCCCCCAAGAGTAATTTTCCCATCACTTTTCACACCGAAGGGCAAGGAACCTACTAAAGCAGCTAAGATAGAGCACACCAACAAAAGCTTTACAGTTGTTTTGCCAGAGGAGGAAGGAAGCCAAGTATGTGGCACAACACCTGTCAGGAAGCCTGTTTGTAATCTCCACCCATCAAATATAAAAATAGGACATGCAAAAAAAAAAAAAATTAAATAAAATAAAAGTGAAAAAAAATAGGACACGCAAAGCAGACTGAACTGCAGTTTGACTTTTGCTTTCGCGTGAACTCGCTCTGCTGTGGTCTCTCTCCCCTGCCCAGCCCTGCTGCTGGCTCTCCAGGGCTGCCCCGTGGCGGGGGAGGTCACGGAGACCAGGCTGGCGGCGGCGGGATCCTCGGTGCTGATGCGAGCGCCCAACGTCACCAGCAGGACCGTCGTGGAGTGGGAGTTCATCAGAAATGCCGCCCCTGAGTTCATCCTCCAGTACTACTTGGACCTGGGGTCCCCCACCGTTTATGCAGCCTACCAAGGTCGGGTGGTCTTCTACCCAGAGAATTGCTCCCTGCTGCTGCAGGGGGTGCGGGAGGCAGACAGCGGCATCTACAAGGCTACGGTGGATCTGAAGCAGAATGAAGCCAGGAAAACCCTCCTTGAAGTCATCAGTAAGTCAGGTGGATTGAGAGGAAGGGTTTCAGTGAGTAGGTTGGGTTGGAGAGGATGGGTTATCTCGAGAGAACCGCCAGTCAGTGCAGCAGCTGGGCCCACAAGATGGTAACTGGAATGGTCGTAGAGCCAGGGAACATCTCCTGTTGGAACTCATGAGGATCATCGAGTCCAACTCCTTGCTCCTCACGGGACTAAAACTAAACCATAAGACTGAGCAGCATCCAGATGCTCCTTGAACTCTGATGGGCTTGGTGCCATCACCACTTCCCTGGGGAGTCTGGTTCAGGGACCAACCACCCTCCCTAGTGAATCATCAAATCTGAGCATGGTGGGGTTGGAAGGGACCTCTGGAGAGCATTGGGAAGATCCCTTCTCAGTCTTCTCCAGCTGAACAGCCCCAGGGCTCTCAGCCTTTCATGGGCACAGAGATGCTCCAGCCCCTCAGCCTCTCCATGGCCTCCACTGAACTGTCTCCAGTAGCTCCTTGTCTCTCTTAAACTGGGGAGCCATCACTGGACCCAATACTCCAGAGGTGGCCTCATGAAGGCAGAGGAGAGGAGGAGGAGAACAACCCTTGACCTGCTGCCCACAATCCTCTTCATGCTCCCTAGAGGACCATTGGCCTTCTTGGCCCCAAGGGCACTTTGCTGGCTGATGGAGAACTTGTCCACCAGCAGTCCCAGGTCCTTCTGTGCAGAAGAACCTGTGGGAATCCCTGAGCCCAGGCTGCCCGAGCTCCAGGGGTTGGCAGTGTCCATCTTAAGGGTGCTGCAGTAGCAGGGCTGGGGTCATCTGCTTTCTGCTTTGAACTTGGTGGATGTTGCCCTGCTCCTGCAGCACCTCCTGTCCTTCCCAGCTGACCCGGGGTGTAAATCAGAAGGGAAGGGCCTGCTCGGTCCCCACGGGGCTCAGGGTTGCTGCACATTGCCAGTCTTCAGGTCCAAAGCAAGGCAGTGGTGTCAGCCAGTCCTGCGAGGAGCACGGAGTTGGACTCCATGATCCTTATGAATCCCTTCTCAGTGGAGGTTTTCTGTGTTGCCATGATGATGATGGTGATGATGATGATGATGATGCAGTACTCCTGCTCCTGGGAGTGCTACCACACTGCATTCTGCATTTCAGAGCCTGTGCCCCAGCCGGAGCTCCAGTCCAGTTCGAACCTGGCAGGTTCACCCATCAACCTGACCTGCGTGGTGCCGGAGGGAACGGTGGATTCCATCTCCTGGAAGAAGGAGGGACTGCATCTTTCCCCTGAAAAGTGCTTTCTGCTCTCTGGAGACATGGCCATGCTGTCGCTAATCAACGGGGACAAGTCAGACTGTGGCTCCTACTCCTGCAACGTCAGCAACAGGATAAGTTGGAAGGAGGCAACGCTGAACCTGACGGTGACCGGTGAGCCTTGCCCTGTCCCTGTGAGTCCGGTCACAGGTCCGCCTCGGAGTGGGCTTCCCTCAGCCAGGGAGACCCAGTGGCTTCCTGGGATGGCTGCTCCGTCTGTTGGGCTTGTCCCCAGCGTGGGGTTCCCCCCCTGCCCTGCCTTGCAGGTCTCCCTCCTCTCCTGCACTACGCGAAAAAGTTGGTGGTCGTCGCGCTGATGTTCAGCGGCGTCTCTGCCGCCGGCTTCATCCTGCTGCTCTGCAGGCTGAAGAAGCTTACATTTGGTGAGTGCCAGAGCCCCAGACCCCCAGAATAAGCCCTTCTGTCCCCACCGTGGGCCGGGCAGCTGGCACAAAGCTTTGGTTGGCCAAACTCTTCTCCTCTGTCGTCCCAACTCACCTCGGTGGTGGGACAAACCAGCCCAGCTCCTGCAGATCTTCTGATGCCTCTGTAGCTTGCACAGAAGGTAAAGCTGCTGAGAAGCAGACAATCCCCCGTGGCTTTGTGAGAGGGGGTGGAGGTGGTGCTCCTGCCAACATACACATTGATAGAAGCCAAATATAAAGATGTAGACAAGGGCCAGTGGTCCCAGCCAGATCCTGCAGCCTGCTGGGGCATTCTGCCCACCAGGAGCAATCCTCAGGATAACTGAGACCATCCAAGAGCAGAGGAGAAGCCCTTCAGCTGGCAGGGAAGGTGCCCCATGGCATTTGACTCTCAGCATTAAACCCAGGGCATGTGCAGAGGGGGTGGCATTAGGTGCTTCTGGGAGTAGTGTCCCCTGAGGAGCTCTCCATGGCCCGTGCTTGTGGCAAGAGCTTGTGTTCTCTGGTCTCCTCCCCATGCAGTGGGTCTCCAGAGGAAATCCAGGACTTGCCAGGTCATTCTGAGAGGCAAAAGCTCAGGCAGGAGTGTTGTGAAGTGTCTGACTAGGTGGATCAGCCCCAGCTCTGGCTGGTGGTTCCTGGCTCCTCCTGAAGCCAAAGCAAGCTCTGGCAAGGTCACCGGGTGTTTCCAGGGGTTCTAAACCTCAGGGGTTTGATTCTGCACAAAGCAAACCTGTGCTGATTTTTGATCTTCCCCTGGCAGGTTGCACCCATCCTGTTGCAGTGGTGCTGAGTAGATTGTCTTTATTTTTTCTCAGAGGATGAAAAGTGTGAACACGTAGCCGTTTTCATCCACATTCTGCTGTGTGTCTCCTCTCTCCTCCTGCTTGCCACCTCCATCATCTGGATGTTGGAAGAAGGTAGGAGTCATTGAACCTTGATTACTGCAGTGGCTCATCTTTCTTTTTGCTCCAGATCTTTCTACCTCTGATGCAGTGGTATTTGATCTAGAGAAGTGGAAGTTATTCACTGCTCAGCAGCCTGCGGGTTCCTCTTGTTCTGCTCTTCTGAAACCAGAGGGGCCCATCAGAAAGATGGGGACAGAGTTTAGAGCAGGGGCTGTTGGGACAGGATAAAGAGGGATGGTTTGAACTGAAAGAGGGAGATTCAGACCAGAGTGAAGGAGAAATTGTTGGTGCTGAGGGTGGTGAGAGCCTGGCTCAGGCTGCTCAGAGAGGTGGTCAGTGCTTGGAAAGAGGTTGCCCAGGATCACATCCAGGCTGGTCTGGAATCTCTCTAGGGGAGGAGATGCAGCAGTTGGGTGCAGGGTGGCCACAAGCCACCTTTCCTTGCCTTGTAGCTCACTGTTTCTACCAGCTTCCATCTCACTCCTGCTCCCCCAGGTCCTTCTCCTGCCTTCATCATCCTCGGGCTGTTCTTGCCTTTTATGGGGATAGGAAGTGGCCAGGCAGCAGCAGTCACCGTGCTGGACTGTCTTGCAGCAGATCTCAGCCACCTCAGGAGCCAAATGTGTAAGCTGCTGGTTCTGATCTGAACCCCTGCAGAGACCCCAGCACTAACCACCTCCTCCTCCTCCTCCTCCAACCCGGCTCCTCTGTGTGCCAGCTCTGCTCCTTCCCCTCTTCCCTCTCACCAACAGTGTTTCCCTCCCCAGGGTACCGTGTCATCTGGAAGCATACAATTCCCACCACACTGATTGTCAACCTCTTGTTCAGCGTCTACCTGCTCCACAACATCCAGCAGCTCCATGGTAAGGGGTGTCCTGGCTTTGCACCACTCCTGCCTGTGCTCACCTGTCATGGTTGGTGTGGATGGTGATGCAAGAAACCCTCTGAACACGGGGAGAAAGCTCTTTGTTGTGAGGGTGTCAGAGCCTGTCCCAGGCTGCCCAGAGAGGTTGTGGAGATTCCTTCTCTGGAGAGATTCCAACCCCCTTGGACACTGCACTGCTGGGCCCTGCTCTGGGTGCCCCTGCATGGAGCAGGGGCTGGAACCAGGTGGTCCCCAGAGGGCCCTTCCAGCCCCCATCACTCTGGGATCCTGGGATTCTGCAGCTGACATAGTCATGGCAGCTTCATGCTGAGCAGTGAGGTCTTAGCTCTGACATAGCAAAGCAAAGGTGGCTCTGTGATTAGAAGCACAAGGACCCCCCCCCATTTTTCCATCACACAGGGTTAAATTCCTGGCACCTCAACATTCCAAGGTGGGTGTTGGCCAGAGGGGCAACTTCAGACCCATCCTCCCCTTCCATCCCACAGATCGAGGCTGCTCAGAGCCAGTTGATCTGCTGAACAGCTTCATCTCTGCTGCTGCAACCATCTTCCTCATGTTCACGATCCTCCTCCTGTGGGGTAAGTATCCCCCTGGTGCAAGTACCACCCCCCATGGTGCAGGTACCACCCCAGTGGTGCAAACACCCTCGTGGCTAATGCTAAACAGGCAGAAATAGGTCTGGGAATGTCTGACAACTTCCCAAAATCATGTTTGGCTTCTCTCATACATCAGGTTAGAACTGCAGCTAGGGATGCAGTATCTGGCAGCTGATCTGCAGAGGTAAAAGGTGCAATTAGGACTCTGTTATCTCAACTTTCTGCTGCTAAGAAAACTCCACTACAGCATAACTGAAGTCAGAAGACAAGCAGAGCCTTCAGTCCTGGGATCTTTGATAAATCGTTGTCCCATTATTAATGATAATGATTGTTATTATAAAGAGACAGATAATAAGTGTGCAGAAATCAATCTTCCTAACGCACCTAAATGATTCTGTGATTGTCTCTTACAATGCAGAAGAGCACCTAACCAGGCATCCCAATGCAGCAGGGCTTGCAGACCAAGGTCAGGTAGTTCCATCCCTCCAGCTCAGGGGACACCTGGCTCTGACAGCTCCTGCCAGGAGGATGGAGCCGGGAGGGGGGTCGGGCTCTGCTCCCAAGGAACTAGGGACAGGACAAAAGGAACCAGCCTCAAGCTGCCCCAGGGGAGGTTTAGATTGGAGACAAGGAACAATTTCTCCCCCTCCAAGGCTGTCCAGGGCTGTCCTGACTTTGTTTTGTCCTGTCCCACGCCAGGCAGGGTGCAGCCCGAATTCCCAGGGTGTAACTGGAAACCCGGGAGTCACTTGGCCCTTTCTCTGCTTTATTTCCAGAGTGGTGGGGACACGGGCGGGCGAAAAGCAACTTCTCCAAGCAGCGCAAACAGGCCATGGGCACCTCGGTAATTCCTCCCCGGAGCTGATCCTGCTGCTGCACAGCCCTGAGGATTAATGGTTCTTTATGAGCATTTAATTCACCCCAAGAAGGCAGCGTCTGCAGAAACTCCTGCAGAGCACTGCGGGTTTGGCCCTTGCTTGGGTGGGCATAGCGAGGGGGTTGGTGGCTGGTCCCCTGGCTCCAGTCCCATGGGGGGTCCCTGTCACAACCCCCGGGGGGGCTTTCCTGGTTTGGGGGTGCAGGGGATGGTGCCCTAAGTGCTGCAGTGTCCTCTGATGGGCTGGCACCACAGTGACCTGCTCAGCTGCCCAGAGAGCACCTGGGTGTCCTGAGCAGGGCCCTTCTCCAGGGCTCTGCAGCTCGATTGGGGTATAAACCCACATACCTGAGAGCAGGGGAGCACCCCCATGCTGGCCTCCTCCCCAGCTGAGCCTTAGGTTTGACATCAGCATGGGGAAGGGGGTGATGCTGCACCCCTGACTTCACAGGCAACTGCGGGGGCTTCGTTTCTGGGGGTGATGGAGGGGTTGGGTTGGTGAAGAGGGGTTGGGATGATGAAGAGGGGTTGGGATGTACAGTAGCACCAAGTGCTTGGGGGCGGGGGATGCTCGTCCCAGGGCTGGGACACCCCGAGCTCTCCCCGCAGCCTGGCTCAGGCTGTGATGCTCGTCTGCAGAGCTACTTTCGAGCCACCAGAGGCCACCCATGGTCCTGTGTTTCCAGCAGGTGACGGAAGAACTGCGAGGAGGGAGCAAGGAGAAGCTGTAGCAGGTTGTCCCCTGGGCCAGGGAGCTGAGATCCCCTGCAGGGAAGAGCCACCAGGAGCTGGGTGCTGCCAGCGAGCCCCCCAAGGTGAGGCAGCCACAAGCTCCGCCTCCAGCCCGGCAAGGGTGGCCAAGAGAAAGATCCAGGCGATGAATTTTTCACCCCCTACCCCTTTCCCCTGCCCTTTACTCCTAAACCCCAGGCAAGAGAGGAAAGAGGAGCCAGAGCTGCTGCTAACGCTGGGCATGGCCCGAGCAGGGGCAGCTCTTGCAGGAGCTCAGATCCCAAGCTGGAACCCCCCAGCATCCTCACACCACCTGCCTTTGGTTTCAGGATTAAAAAACAAAACAAGCAAACAAAAAAATCAACCCAGAAAGCCCTGTAAATGTCAGTCAAGAGAAAAAGCTGATGCACTGGAGGGTTTAGAGGAATTTATTCCTGTTGCCCCAAGCACTAGTTCTTGCTGATGGAATTAGTGTGGGAAGCTGCAGAAGAGCAGGTCACAGAACCACAGACTGGTTGGGGTTGGAAAAGCCCTTTCAAGCTGCTCTGGTTTGCAACTCCAGCAGATTGCTCAGAGCCCTGGCCAACACCCCCCTGCAGTTGTTCCAGCTTTATTTTTGTTCTAGAGGGTGATGCTGCCCCAGCCCAGCTCAGCTGTTCTGCTGCCAGGGCTGCCCTGCCCGGGCTCTGGGATCTTCAGGCTGCCTCTGGTTTGCTGCCAGCAGATCTGGGCTTTGTGAGGAGTTCAGTGTCACCACCCACGTGTGGTGCTGCTTTTTGCAGAGCTTCCTCCTCCCACCCCCCCCAGGCCCTTGTTGTTAAGGTGCAGAGTCAGGCTGGCAGCTCTGTGATCACAGCCCCAGCTTGCTTTACAGCCACAGAACTGTTTGGGGAGGAGGCTCAGAGTCCAACCATCCCCCAGCACTGCCAGGGCACCCCTGCCCCGTGTCCCTCAGCACCACAGCTCCATGGGGGGCTTGGAAACCCCTCCAGGGATCACAGGGACTCTGCCCTGGGCAGCCTGGGACAGCCCTGCAGGGGAAAAAATTGTTCCTCAGCTCCAACCTCAAACTCCCCTGGGGCAACTTGAGTCTGGTTCCTCTTATCCCATCACTTATTCCTTAAGAGAAGAGTCCCAACCTCCTTTCAAAGGAGTTGTTGAGAGCAAGAAGCTCTCCCCTCAGCCTCCTTTTCTCCAGCCTTCTCCTCTGGACACACTGGAGCCCCTCACTGTCCATGCTCACACGACAAAGACCAAGAAGTAACAATCACAGGTTTTTTTCTACAGTGTTCTCATCTCTCTTTTTCGTCCTCTTCTCCCCAAAAATCATCTTCCAACCCCCATCACCTTCCTCAGAGGACTCTGCCCAAGGGCCTGTCCGTCTGTCCTACACCCACCCCCATCCTTCCCTCTCATGTTTAATGTGTACCAACGTGCCCCTGAGCTCAGGTGGCCAGAGCCCCTTGTTGTCCTGCTGGCCCCGAAGCTGCCCCTGCACTGGCACCGAGCACAGCCCCAGCTCCATGGGCAGCTTGCAGCAGCTTAGTGAAGCTGGACCAGGCTCTGCCACAGTCCCCCTTGGGCCAGGATGTCAGCTCAGAAACCTATGTGCAGAGGGGAAAAAAAAAAATAAATTACCTTGTGATGATTATTGCTGTTTTTGTCTTCTCCCAGTTGCAGCTTGCTGTAGTAAATGATTTCACGTGGAGCCTTCTGTGTCTAGCCCTGTCTTGCTCAAGCAGGAGAGACCTTCATCCCTTTCCCCACCCCACCTCGGGGCTGGGTTCCCCCCCTGTTGCTTGAATTCCAGAGGCTGCTGCTGAGCTCTGCTAACGGGGCTCACGAGGGAGGCAGGACATGAAGCAGGAGCAGGAGGACACACAGGAGGTGGATGGAGGCTGGAACACCAGGTACACCCCAGCACACCTGACATGCTCTCCTGCAGGGACCTGTTTACCTCTAAACTCAACACAGACTGTCTCTCAAAGGCTGTTTCCCCCTCACACCACCCTGAGCTGTTGCAACACACAAAGGCATTTCCCAGAGCCTGGAGGAGGCTTTGCTGGTTACAGACACACTGCTGCACAGAAACCTGCCTAAAAAAGAGGCCACCAGATCCACCTCGAAGCCAAAAGCCCCCCTGGAAAGCATCCCCAGGGTGAACCCCAGTGGCACCCCTGACTCTTCCTCCC